>JAQOOF010000334.1:0-34109 GCA_029931835.1 Etheostoma nigrum
TCTGCCAAAAATCAAGCTTGGGCCTTCCTTGTTAGTATAAAGGACATTATCTCCGCCTGTCACGCAGAGGACCGGGGTTCGATTCCCTGTTGGGGAGATTTTTCTACCAGCTTAGGCCTCGAGGAAGTCCCAGCAAACGCGTTGGACTACTCATGAGGGGAAAGAGGGCCTTGGCTCAGGCTGTGTTCAGCATGGGAGGAGAACTCCTTACCCTAAATGGGAATATTGACAAGCAATGGAAAAAGCACAACTCCTGGGGCCTATTGCACGAAAGTAGAATAAAGATATCCAGGATAAATGAAAAAGCGCAGTTTGACTTAGTGTGACCTACTCATCGTGGCTTAATCGGTTGCACGTTTGCCGAGCCAGGATGAACAGGTGGAGCTATGTTAAGCCAGGTGTAGATAGCTGGGATAAGTGCATGTTCACGGCTTTCTCACATAGACCACGGTATCCATCACAGATTTCCTGATGGAGAAGACGCATGCGCCATATGTTTCACCCAATGAGCAGCAGCTTCTAATGGAAAGTAACGAGGAGGGGAAGAATATAATATGGAAAAAGGGAAATACGGCTCTTATCAAACGGAGAGAAAAAGCCCAAGATAGCGGACCGACTGAATGTGTGAGAGTGTAAAAATATTTACTTAGCCTATAGTCACTCCACACTGTAAAGTCTCTTTGACTAGCCTACCATGTAAAGCACTATATAAATAAAATGTATTATTATTTAGTCTACCATGTAAAGCACTATATAAATAAATGTATTATTATTTAGCCTTTGCCTTAAAAGTGAGCAGAGGGAATTAATGTTCCTCGGGAAATGGACCCTAAGGACTAGGCTTAATTTCAAACCCTTATTCACAACACGAGTTTTACAACCATATGCACAAATCTCTATAAGCTATAAGCTCTATAAGTCTAATTCTTTGTACAATTAATGTTCATACAGAACGATCAGAAAGGGACAACAACTAGAAAAGAAGTAAGTGACTTCAATACACGATGTGAGCATTTGTGAAACAATATTCATGTTTTTTATTCTTCTGACAAGTGAACGCACCAAAATAAAAAGAGGAAGAAGCATTGTGGTGTTCCCGGTTTGATGAATGTAAACTACACTACATACGTACTGTATATAGGCCACGTTATTGGTCCAGGGATGTGAGACTAATGAGAAGGTTATGAAACCATGTAAGCTATAATAAAAACAACATTAGGCCTACATATTAAGGAGTAACACAAACTGTCCTTTATTAGAGAAGGATAAGCAACAAGAAAATGAAATCATGAATGTATTGGTCTCTGACCAGTCTGTCATTATTATCATCTGGGAATATCACTACATTAATATCATCTGGGATTATCACTACATTATTATCATCTGGGAATATCACTACATTAATATCATCTGGGAATATCACTACATTATTATCATCTGGGAATATCACTACATTAATATCATCTGGGAATATCGCTACATTAATATCATCTGGGAATATCGCTACATTAATATCATCTGGGAATATCGCTACATTAATATCATCACACTTAATCTCCGGAGCGCGTCCTGTAACCTGAAGCTGAGACCACGGACGCTGCGCTGCTCATCTCTACTTTTACAGAGAGAGAGGACACTGACGAGATTCGCAGGTCTGCCGGCAGGCAGCGGCCACCGGGCAGCGGCCGCACGCCAGGCAGCCTCGACCATAGACCGTTAATATACAGTCTATGGCCTCGACACAGTACCGTCCCACCGGGAAAAGTCCCACTCCGCATCAGGGTGCCAGTGCAACCATTTCTAACCATCTAAACAACTGTAGTAGGGTTTAAATCAAACTCGCGACAACAATAGGTTAGTGACAAGTAGGCTAATGCATGTTAATGAAAATAAAGCAGAACACATCAGAAGACAACGGAATAACTGTTAAACACGTCTATTTGGGATCAGACGGCAGCTGATTTGACACATGAGACTCCAGGATTAATCTTAGCCTGGCTGTTAGCCTGCTCTGGACCAGGCTAGCCGCAAAGAATAAATCTCCATGGTTTCTTGGCTGGGCTTAATTCAATCTGGTTTTGTGCAACCGAGTCAAAGCTAAATTTAAATAAATAGTTGTAAACATCCTCAGAGATGGGAGAATACGAAACACCAGGGGAGCTAAAAAAAGAGAGGGTGGCCAGTAACTCTAAGGATCATCCAGCACTTCATCATCATCATCTACCACATCCTCCCTGCCAAACTCCTCACTATCTTCCACCTCAATGTCACTGCCCTGTAGAGCAGGTGTGAAGGACCTGCAGTACCTCTCCTTCTTACACAGGGGGGAGTATCAGTCTGCTGCTGAAGGAGCTGCTCAGGGACCCCACAGTGTCATGTGGGGGGGGGTATCAGTCTGCTGCTGAAGGAGCTGCTCAAGGACCCCCCAGTGTTGTGTAGGAGGGGGGGGGGGTGTATCAGTCTGCTGCTGAAGGAGCTGCTCAGGGACCCCCCAGTGTCATGTAGGGGGGGGGGGGAGGGTATCAGTCTGCTGCTGAAGGAGCTGCTCAGGACCCCCCAGTGTCATGTAGGGGGGGAGTATCAGTCTGCTGCTGAAGGAGCTGCTCAGGGACCCCACAGTGTCATGTAGGGGGGGGGGGGAGTATCAGTCTGCTGCTGAAGGAGCTGCTCAGGGACCCCACAGTGTCATGTAGGGGGGGGGGTATCAGTCTGCTGCTGAAGGAGCTGCTCAGGGACCCCACAGTGTCATGTGGGGGGGGGGAGTATCAGTCTGCTGCTGAAGGAGCTGCTCAGGACCCCCCAGTGTCATGTAAGGGGGGGGGGGGTATCAGTCTGCTGCTGAGGGAGCTGCTCAGGGACCCCACAGTGTCATGTGGGGGGGGGAGTATCAGTCTGCTGCTGAAGGAGCTGCTCAGGGACCCCATAGTGTCATGTGGGGGGGGGGAGTATTAGTCTGCTGCTGAAGGAGCTGCTCAGGGACCCCACAGTGTCATGTGTGGGGGGGGGGGAGTATCAGTCTGCTGCTGAAGGAGCTGCTCAGGACCCCCCAGTGTCATGTAAGGGGGGGTGGGGGTATCAGTCTGCTGCTGAAGGATCTGCTCAGGGACCCCACAGTGTCATGTGGGGGGGGGGGAGTATCAGTCTGCTGCTGAAGGAGCTGCTCAGGGACCCCACAGTGTCATGTGGGGGGGGGGAGTATCAGTCTGCTGCTGAAGGAGCTGCTCAGGGACCCCACAGTGTCATGTGGGGGGGGGGAGTATCAGTCTGCTGCTGAAGGAGCTGCTCAGGGACCCCACAGTGTCATGTAGGGGGGGGGGTATCAGTCTGCTGCTGAAGGAGCTGCTCAGGGACCCCACAGTGTCATGTAGGGGGGGGGGGGGGTATCAGTCTGCTGCTGAAGGAGCTGCTCAGGGACCCCCCAGTGTCATGTAGGGGGGGGGGAGTATCAGTCTGCTGCTGAAGGCAAGGCAAGGCAAGGCAGCTTTATTGGTATAGCGCATTTCAGCAACAGGGCAATTCAAAGTGCTTTACATAAAATCAGTTAAACAGATAAAACACATGTACAAACAGTTAAAAATCATAAGCATTAAAAACCGATAAAACACATGAATAGATAGTTAAAACATTAGGACACATAAAACACAAGAATAAAAGTTACAGTGCAGCATAAGAAATTTAAAGAAATGAGCAGTCATTTAAAGAAAGGCAGCATCAAAAAGAAAGGTCTTCAGCCTTGATTTAAAAGAACTGAGAGTAGCAGCGGATCTGCAGGTTTCTGGGAGTTTATTCCAGATATGAGGAGCATAGAAACTGAAAGCTGCTTCACCCTGTTTAGTTCTGACTCTTGGGACAGAAAGTAGACCTGTCCCAGATGACCTGAGCGGTCTGGGTGGGTTCATAGTGGAGTAGCAGATCAGAAATGTATTTTGGACCTAAACCATTAAGTGATTTATAAACTAGCAAAAGTACTTTGAAATCAATTCTTTGAGACACAGGAAGCCAGTGTAAAGACTTCAGAACTGGAGTGATGTGATCCAGTCTCTTGGTCTTAGTGAGGACTCGGGCAGCAGCATTCTGAATCAGCTGCAGCTGTCTGATTGATTTTTTAGTGAGACCTGTAAAGACACCGTTACAGTAGTCAAGTCTACTGAAGATGAAGGCATGGACCAGTTTTTCCAAGTCCTGTTGACACATAAGTCCTTTAACCCTTGATATATTCTTAAGGTGATAGTAAGCTGACTTTGTAATTGTCTTAATGTGGCTGTTAAAATTCAGGTCTGAGTCCATGACTACACCAAGATTTCTGGCTTTGTCTGTTGTTTTTAATATTGTTGTTTGAAGCTGAGCGCAGACTTTCAATCGTTCCTCTTTTGCTCCAAAAACAACCACCTCAGTTTTTTCTTCATTTAATTTAAGAAAGTTCTGGCACATCCAGTCATTAATTTGTTCAATGCACTTAGTCAGTTTTTGTATTGGACTATAGTCCCCTGGCGATAAGGTTATGTAAATTTGTGTGTCGTCCGCATAACTATGGTAACTTATTTTGTTGTTTTCCATAATCTGGGCCAGTGGAAGCATGTAGATGTTAAACAGAAGAGGCCCCAGAATGGAGCCTTGGGGAACTCCGCACGTCATATTTGTATGCTCAGATGTATAATTACCTATTGACACAAAGTAATCCCTATTCTGTAGGTAGGATTCAAACCAGTTTAGTACTGAGCCAGAAAGGCCAACCCAGTTTTCCAATCGGTCTAGTAATATGTCATGGTCAACCGTGTCAAATGCAGCACTGAGATCAAGCAATACTAAGACTGAAATTTTGCCATTATCTGTGTTAAGGTGGATGTCATTAAAGACTTTGACAAGAGCCGTCTCAGTGCTGTGGTGTGGTCGGAAACCCGACTGAAAGGTATCAAAACTGTTGTTTAGTGACAAGAAATGGTTGAGTTGTTGAAAAACCGCTTTTTCAATGATTTTACTTAAAAACGGAAGGTTTGATATCGGCCTATAGTTGCTCATTAGTGATGTGTCTAGATTGTTCTTTTTTAAGAGTGGCTTGATTACTGCAGTTTTCAGGGCCTGTGGAAAGATTCCTGAAAGAAGAGACGTGTTCACAATCTGTAGAAGATCAGAGGCCAAACAATTCGAAACATTTTTGAAAACACCCGTTGGTAGAATATCAAGGCAACAGGAGGAGGATTTCAGATGTTGTATAATGTCCTCCAGGTTTTTATGGTTGATCGTATGAAATTCTGTCATATTGGAACTAGTTTTGTTTGAACACTGTGACAGCACATATCCTGTACTTGATATGGAGGCACTGACTGTTTGCCTGATCTTGTGAATTTTGTCTTTGAAGAAGGAGGCAAAGTCATTGCAGGCCTTGGTAGATAACAGTTCAGATGCTACTGGTACTGGAGGGTTTGTTAACCTATCGACAGTAGCAAACAAAGCACGTGCATTATTATTGTTTCTAGAGATAATATCAGAGAAGAAAGACCTCCTTGCATTCCTCAGTTCCAAATTATAAATGCGAAGTCTCTCTTTATAGGTGTTATAATGGACCAGGAGGTTTGTTTTTCGCCACCTTCATTCAGCTTTTCGACACTCTCTTTTTTCTGTTCTCACCAGTAGGACATTTCTCCATGGAGATCTTTTCTTACCAGAGACAACTTTGACCTTAGTGGGAGCAATGGCATCAATAACATTTGTAATTTTACAGTTGACATTATCTACAAGCTCAAGGACTGAGAGCCCAGAGAGGGCTGGTGTGGAAGAAAAAAGCTGAATAAATGTTTCACTAGTGTTTTCAGTGATATACCGTTTTCTGATTATCTTTGTTTGGACACTTTTGGGCACAGAGATAGTGCCGCTGAAGAAAACACAGGAATGATCAGAGAGAGCAACGTCAGTCACCACAACCTTGGAAATGTTCAGACCCTTGGAGACAATCAGGTCAAGAGTGTGTCCCTTATTGTGCGTGGGCTCTGTCACATGCTGAGTCAGTCCATAGTTCTCAAAAACACAACACAGTTCTTTGGTCCCCCTGTCCTGGGGGTTGTCGACATGAATGTTAAAATCACCCACAATGATTACACAATCAAAGTTAATGCACATTATAGACAGTAGTTCAGTGAAGTCATCAATGAAGGTTACACAATATTTAGGTGGCCTGTAGATGTTTAGAAATATCGCTTGAGGGGAGGACCTTAACTGAAGAGCCACATATTCAAACGAAGCAACATTTCCATAACATATTTGCGTACAGTGGAATGAGTCATTAAACAAAATGGCGACTCCACTTCCTTTCTTATTCACCCTATTCTCGAGAGATCTGAGTGTTGCGTGATTATTGTAAATAGGTAATGTTTGTGAAGTATGGTATGGTTTTACACAGAATGACAGATTGATGAATGTAGAAGTAGCATGTAAATCACCGTAGTTTTAGATGTTAAAATGTGCGCACAAGAAAGCTACAGGATTACTGTGGGGAAATGGAGAACAGCTAGGTTAACTGAAGATTTTAAACATTGTAAAAATTGCCGTGGTCTTGCTGCATATCATGCAATGCCTTGTTACATCCTGCTACGCTCTACTGAGCCTTGTAACACCGTGCAGTGCCCTGCTATGCCATTAACTACTAGAAACTATTATTTCTAGTCACTGTTCCATTATCTTTTACTGTGACTTGTTATAGACCTACTCCAACTGTAGAGTGTCTCGAGATAACTCTTGATACTCTATTGATACTATGAATAAAATTGAATTTAATATAGTCAGTATGGACTTGGGGTGCAGCATGTAACAGGAGAAGGAGAAGTCATCTGTTGATCACTTATCAGCAATGGCAGATCTGGCTCTTTTAGAAGTCCACACGAGCCATGATGGAGATGGGAGGGGGGGACCCTACTATACTCCAGAAAAAGTCTGCAACATTGTTTTAGCATGTGGGCTTCTGCACAACATCACACAGGAATACAGGGTGCCATAAATGTAGGCTTAGTGACGGAGCCAACTGACCCGATGCCCAGAGAGCAGTGTCCAGCACTGCCCCAAATGGGAGCTATACGAAGGAGACAGGATATTACTCCTCGCTTTCAAAAGGTATAGTGTTATGTTTGGCAATGATACTCAATACAGGAAACATGACGATGCATAACATTTTTATTTATTCTTCAAGTTTGTCTTTTAAAGTGTTGTTAATGCCTACAAGTGAACAGTTTCTTTCTGCCATTGACCGACATATTTCGGCTTGTTTTTCCAGCCCCTCGATCTGCTGTCAGGAGTCAAGGTCGGGGTGGTGGTCCAGCACGGAGGGGGGCGGAGGACACACGGGCTCTCCCTCACAGCTGTTGCCTGGCTCTGAGTCATGAAAAAAAAACACGAGTAAACTTTAAAAACACTGCAAAAACTTTGCTACTGTGTGTTTATTTAAATATGGGTACACTTTCTATTCCACATCCTAATACCAGTTTTTAGGCTGCCAAATAGGACACACGTTACTGCAAATTAAACTGAGATGTCAGGGTTTCAATCTCCACCCACCTTCTTAGCTGGATTACGTCTGGCCATGTCGTAAATAGTAGGGGCAAGGCCTCAAAACCGAGAATATATTGGGGCGTGATATTTTAATTACGATCGTTTCCAGCCGCTGCATTTATCAATGTTCCTGTAATTATTATTATTTTTATTTTTAATTTAATTTTAATTTTTAATTTTTTTTGTTGTTAACTGCTTACACTTTTCTGTTCCCTGTATCTATCTTTTATTTTCTATAAAGCGACCTTGAGTGCTTAGAAAGGCGCTGTTAAATAAAATGTATTATTATTATTATTATTATTATTATTATTAATGTACAATCATTATTACGCTCTGATTGGTGTGATATGAACGTTTCATGAATCTCACGTGACGCCTGTTGTAAGAGGATTTCTGCGCTCATATCTGCGCTGGTTTCTACGTTAGGTTGATAAATGAGGGCCATTAGCTCTAAGGATATGCTTCAATACATAACTGAAGTGAGCACACTAATGAGTAGCACTATGGTGAAATTTGTTTACCTTGTCATAAGCTGAAAGTTGAAAGTCTTGTTCTTAGTCTTTCACACCCAAGTTGGAAATCACTGCAACCAGTTCTATTTGTTATAGTGTACCGATCACCTGGTCCATACTCTGAATTCTTATCTGAATTTGCAGAGTTCTTGTCAAATTTAGTGCTAAAAACGGACAAAGTTCTTATTGTAGGGGATTTTAATATTCATGTGGACGATGAGAATGACAGCCTTAGTACTGCGTTTATCTCTCTATTAGATTCTATTGGCTTCTCTCAAAGTGTTCATAAACCGACTCACCGTTTTGGCCATACCCTCGATCTTGTTCTGGTCTATGGTGTTGAAATTGAACATTTAATAGTGTTCCCACAGAATCCCTTTTTATCTGACCACTGTTTGATAACTTTTGAGTTTATACTGCTGAACTACACGCCATTAGGCAAAACCTGCTTTACAAGATGTCTATCTGATAGTGCTGTAGCTAAATTTAAGAATGTGATTCCATTAGCATTTAATTCATTACCAAGTCACAAAGTAACGGAGGACTCCTATGCTAATTTCAGTCTCTCCCAGATCGATCATTTTGTTGATAGTGCAGCAGGCTCGCTGAGAATGACACTCGACTCTGTTGCCCCTCTAAAAAAGAAGATAATGAAACAAAGACGGTTAGCTCCATGGTATAACACTGAAACTCGCAAATTAAAGCAAATATCGCGGAAACTTGAGAAGATTTGGCGTTCCACTAAATTGGAAAATTCTCGTTTAATTTGGCAAGATAGTCTTCAAACTTATAGGAAGGCCCTCCGTAATGCCAGAGCAGCGTACTACTCGTCATTAATAGAGGAAAATAGGAACAACCCCAGGTTTCTTTTCAGTACTGTAGCCAGGCTAGCGGAAGGTCACAGCTCTACTGAGCCAAGTATTCCCATAGCTCTTAGTAGTAACGACTTCATGAGATTCTTCAACGATAAAATTATAACTATTAGAAGCAAAATCCACCAAGACCTGCCTTTAACTGGCACTGACTTATCTCTAAACTCAGGAACCTTAGAAACAGCTGTAAAACCAGAGATATGTTTAGACTGCTTTGCTTCACTTGATCTTTATCAATTTAATTCAATTATTTCTTCAGCTAAACCATCAACCTGCCTCTTAGACCCCATCCCGACTAGGCTACTTAAAGAGGTTTTACCCTTAGTCAACACTTCTCTATTAGATATAACCAATCTGTCTTTATTAACAGGCTATGTACCACAGCACTTTAAAGTAGCTGTTATTAAACCTCTTCTGAAAAAGCCCAACCTTGATCCAGAAGTTCTAGCCAACTATAGACCTATATCCAATCTTCCATTTCTCTCTAAGATTCTTGAGAAAGCAGTCGCTAAACAGCTATGTGATTTTCTGCATAGCAACAGCTTATTTGAGGATTTTCAGTCAGGATTTAGAGCTCATCATAGCACAGAGACAGCACTTGTGAAAATTACTAATGACCTCCTGATTGCATCAGACAAAGGACTTATCTCTGTACTGGTGTTATTAGATCTTAGTGCTGCATTTGATACCATTGACCATCATATCTTATTACAGAGATTGGAACATTTCATTGGTATTAAAGGGACTGCTCTGAGCTGGTTTAAGTCTTATTTATCAGATCGATCTTAGTTTGTTCATGTTAACGATGAATCCTCTGTGCATGCCAAAGTTAGTTATGGAGTCCCACAAGGATCTGTTCTAGGTCCAATCCTGTTCACTTTATATATGCTTCCTTTAGGCAATATTATCAGGAAGCACTCCATACATTTTCATTGTTATGCAGATGATACTCAATTATATCTATCAATCAAACCGGATGAAACTAATCAGTTAGCTAAACTTCAAATGTGCCTTCAGGATATTAAAACCTGGATGAGCTGTAATTTTCTAATGTTAAACTCAGATAAAACTGAAGTTATTGTTCTGGGGTCCAAGCACCTCCGTGACGCACTATCCAAAGAGATAGCTACTCTGGATGGCATCTCCCTGGCCTCCAGCACCACTGTGAGGAATCTTGGAGTTATCTTTGATCAGGACATGTCCTTTAATTTCCACATAAAGCAAATTTCAAGGATCTCCTTTTTTCACCTACGTAATATTGCAAAAATCAGGAATATTCTGTCTAAAAATGATGCAGAAAAACTAGTCCATGCATTTGTTACTTCTAGGCTGGATTACTGCAATTCTTTATTATCAGGTTGCTCAAAAAAGTCCATAAAGACTCTTCAGCTGATCCAGAATGCTGCAGCGCGTGTTCTGACAGGAACCAAGAAAAGAGATCACATCTCTCCTGTTTTAGCTTCTCTGCATTGGCTTCCTGTAAAATCCAGAATAGAGTTTAAAATCCTTCTTCTCACCTACAAAGCTCTTCATGGTCAGGCACCATCTTATCTTAAAGAGCTCATAGTACCTTACAACCCTACAAGAGCACTACGCTCCCAGAATGCAGGATTACTTGAGGTTCCTAGAGTCTCTAAAAGTAGAATAGGAGCCAGGGCGTTCAGCTATCAGGCTCCTCTCCTGTGGAACCAGGTTCCAGTCTGGGTTCGGGAGGCAGACACCGTCTCCACATTTAAGAGTAGGCTGAAGACTATCCTTTTTGATAAAGCTTATAGTTAGGGCATATATAGTAATATGCCCTACCTTAACCAGGGTTTGTATCTTATCCCCCTCTCTGACCTTCCTGACTCCAACCCCCATTTTCTCTCCCCCTACCCTAACCAGGGTTTGTATCCCATCCCCCACTTTGATCTTAACTCTATCTTTCTCTCCCCTACCCTAACCCGGGTCTGTATCCTTCCCCTACTTTGACCTTCCTGCCCTTAGCCCTGACCCTCATGACCTTGGCCCTGGGTGTCTCTCCCCCTACCCTAGCCAGGGGAGGGTTTGGGGAGAGTTGTGGCCTGGCCAGGCTCCTCTCTTTACACTGTCTCTCCTGGTTATGCTGTAATAGTTTTAGACAGCTGGGACTTCCTGTGACACACCTAGTTCCTCTCTCCTCTATTTTTCTATCTTTCCAATTATGTGCATCCATGTCCCAGAAATGCTTGTTACTAACCTAGCTCTGGGGAGTCATTCCCCGGAGTCCTCATGTTCTTTTACCCCCAGCATATTTCCTCGGATCAGGGAGGCTCCAAAATCAAGGTTGCAGCTGTCGCCATGGTCCCGCTACACGCTCTGCGATGCCATGTTCCTCCTGCTACACTCTGCTATGCCGACTACAAAGGACTACTAACAACTACTATTTTTTTTTGGGATTGTAATTGCCACTTTTCATTCTAAACCCCAACCGGCCCGTCAGACACCGCCTACCAAGAGCCTGGGTCTGACCGAGGTTTCTGCCTAAAAGGAAGTTTTTCCTCGCCACTGTCGCACTGTTGCTTGCTCTGGAGGACACTGTTGGGTCCTTGTGAATTCTGGAGTGTGGTCTAGACCTACTCTATCTGTAAAGTGTCTTGAGATAACTCTTGTTGTGAATTGATACTATAAATAAATTGAAATTGAAATTGAAAATAAAAGGGAAAAAAGTGACAATAATAGTAAAAGTAAGATATCTCAGTAAATAAGTCAAGTGAAATGAAATACGTAAAGAAGGAAAAAATATATAAAAAATCAATAAAAGGAAAAAAAAAAAATATTATAATTTAAAAAATTATAAAAAGCTCTCATAGTACTCTAAAAAGGGGGCCCAGACCTTCCTGAATGTTTGCAGGGAGCCTTTAAGGGTGTATGTAATCTTTTCGAGCTTTAGGAAATACATAACATCTCTAATCCACCTTGTGAAGCTGGGGGGAGCATATTCCTTCCAGGAGAGCAGGATGAGATGCCTGGCAATCAGGGAAGTGAATGCTACAAGGGGGCAATTTTCAAGGGCTAATCCAAATAGAGCACTTACAGGGTTAGGGTTGATGTTTCTTTGAAGCATCTTAGAGTAGGCGCCAAAAATGTTGGCCCAGAAAGCGTTAAGTTTGGGGCAAGACCAGAACATATGTATATGGTCCGCTGGTTGACCTTTACAGCGAGGGCATGAGGGGTCCATATTGGGGAAGATTTTCACCAGCCTTGTCTTGGTCAAGTGTACTCTCAGAACTATTTTGAGTTGTATCACGCTGTGTCTGGCACAAGGAAAAGATGTACTGTATGTACTAAGTCAAGCACCGCTTTCCATTGATCATCTGTAAATTCCTCACCAAGATCTTCCTCCCAAAGTCTCCTGACATCCTGCAAAGAGTGCGGGGAGATATTGCATATGCTGTTGTAAAGAATTGAGATTACACCTTTACGTGAAGGGGGTAACAAAGGGATATGGTCAACCATGTTTCTTACTGGCAAATCTGGAAAGGAGGTTATGCTTTTCTGGACAAAGTGTTTAATTTGGAGAAATCTAAAGAAGTGAGACTTGAGAAGTGGTAAATTAAATAATTGAGAGACTTGGGAAAATGATCCGAACTTGCCATCCACAAACAGATTGGAAATAGACTTAATGCCCTTCGAGGACCAAGTTCCAAAGGTTGAATCTGAGAGCGAAGGTGGGAAGTTATAATTATTCTTTATGGGGGAATGTCTGCAACTTAAAATGTCGTCTAAATTGAGACTAAATTCTAATTGAGTGATAGACCACTGGGTTAGCGCAAAATTGGCTTCGTGGGGGGGGTAGATGGGGCACACAGAATGGAACCTAAATCAAGTGAGCTAGAGGCGCGCTCCATTTGCATCCAGACCTCATGCCCGTTGGGACAACCTCCTCCAATCCAGTGTAACAATGTCTTTATATTGCATGCCCAATAATAGTAAATAAAATTAGGTAGAGCTAGGCCCGCAAGCTTTTTAGGTCTTTGGAGGGTGCTTCTTTTGATTCTGGGTGGCTTACCGTTCCAAATAAACAAAGATACACTCCTCTCTAATGATACAAAAAATGATTTCTTAATCAGGATGGGGATATTTTGGAAGAGGTAAAGGAATATTGGTAACACAACCAAATTTTATAAGATTAATTCGGCCTGCTAAGGACAGCAGGAGATTCATCCACCTGTCCTGTCCAGGATGTGAAAAATCTTAGTGAAGAGGGACAAAAATGTAGGAGTGATTTCTATTCCAAGATATTTAAAGCCCTTGTTGACAATTCTAAATGGGAAATGTGATGCAGGGATTAAAGTGGCTGCCTGATTAAGAGGAAACATCTCGCTTTTTTCAAAGTTTATTTTATAGCCGGAGAGACTTCCGAAATGAGCCAGGATCTTAAGAATTGAGGGAACTGAGCTAAGTTGGTCTGAGACGTATAAAAGAATGTCGTCTGCGTATAGGGATAATTTGTGCGTAAGGCCCCAATGCTGTATACCCCGGAAGTCACCAGATTGTCTGAGGGCAATGGCCAGCGGTTCAATGGCAATGGCAAAGAGCAGAGGAGACCAAGAGAGAAATGTTCCGATTGTAGACCATTAGTAATTACTGTGGCTGTAGGGTGAGAGTAGAGGAGTTTTATCCAGGAAATGAAGGAATCTTCAAATCCGAATTTCTTTAAGGTTGCAAACAAATATCGCCACTCAACTCGGTCGAACGCTTTTTCAGCGTCAAGCAATATAACCATTTCTGGGGAGCGGGACGGAAGGGAGTAAACAATGTTAAAAAGCCTTCTAAGATTTGAGCTAGAGTGTCTATTTAGGATGAAGCCTGTCTGGTCTGCTGCAATAATTTGTGGGATAACTGTCTCTAGTCTAGCCGCCAGAATCTTGGACAAAATCTTGTAATCCACATTTAGCAGAGAAATTGGGCGGTAGGAGGAGCACTCAAGTGGATTTTTACCCCCTTTTGGTAGAAGCGTTATTGCAGATTGACGGAGGGTTGGTGGGAGCTGTCCAGATGACAGAGATTCGTTAAACATGTCTTGGAGCAGAGGGCATAGCATGGATGCAAATTTTTTATAAAACTCGGCAGAATACCCGTCCGGACCAGGGGTCTTGTTGCATTTCAAGGAATTGACAGCTTTAAGAATCTCTGCCTTGGAAATCGCACCTCCTAATAATGATTTTTGTTCAGCTTGAACAGAAGGAAAGTGAAGGTTATCAAAGAAGTGATTGAGCTGTGAAAAGTTATCATCACATTCAGAGCTGTATAATTTACTGTAGTATTGTTTGAAGGTGTTGTTGATTTCCAGGACATCTGTCACGGTTTCCCCTGTTTGACTATAGATCTCAGGAATAAGCCTGTTGGGCTAGGAGCCTGCCAGCCTTATCGCTTTCATAAACCTTATATTGTACTTTTGTGAGCAAATAAGAGGCCTTGTCTGTGGAGAGCAAGTCGTATTCTGTCTGTAGTCGCAGTCTCTCTTTAAAATGTGTTGGCGACGGAGAGGAGTGGTGGCTGTCAATCTCCGCAATGGCTCGCGAGATGTCATTGAGTTTTAAGTCTCTTGCTTTCTTTGCCCTGGAGGAGTATTCAATTATTTGACCTCGAAGATAGGCCTTGAGGGTTTCCCACAAAGTTGAGTGAGAGATTTCTGGGTGAATGTTAGTTTTGATGAAAAAGTTAATTTGAGAAGAAATGTGGCTAACACATTTTTCGTCAGCTATGAGGAGGGGGTTAAGTCTCCAGTTACGAGAGGGCCTAGGACAGTTGGGTAGAGCTATGTGAAATGAGATTGTGATGCTGTGATATGTGCAACAGCTAACATTACCTAGCAGTCTATTGTCTAGGAGTGTATGTGTGACGGACATTGGAGAAAAAGGAGAATACTTTTCGATTTTTAAATTTGAAACTCCAAATGTCCGAAACACCATTGTGCACTCCGAAATCTTTGATAACTCTCGCAGATTTGGTGAGTTGTTGGACCTTCTTCGACGATTTGTCTAGCACGGTGCTGAGTACACAGTTAAAATCGCCTCCTATTATCAACCTATAATTGTTATCGCAAGGAATGGCAGAGAACAGTAATCATCATAGTTAGGAGCATAAACATTGATCAGAATGACAGGACTGGTGAATAGTCGACCCGCAACAATAACAAATCTCCCATTTTTATCAGTAATCACTTCCTCAGTTTGAAAGGGGATGCTCTTATGTATAAGGATTGCTGTCCCTCTGGCCTTAGCATTAAACTGGGAGTGGTACACTTGACCAACCCAGGTTTTTTTAAGGTAGTTGACATGATTGTTCTTAAGATGGGTTTCCTGCAGAAAGGCTACGTCTGTGTTTAATTGTTGTAGATAGGATGTTATTTTCTGTCTTTTCACCCAGGTATTCATACCGTTAGTATTTAGAGAAAACAAAGTGAATGGGCCGAGTTTGATTGTAATTAGATGTAGATGCCATATCTTACAAAATTATGAGAGTTGGTATAGTGGGCAGCAGCAAGGGTGGTGGTGGAGAGAGGGAAAATAATAAAAAATACAAATAAATATAAAAGAATAAAATAAAAACAAAACACAGAATAATGAAGAAAGACATCTGGAAGGGAACAGGGATCTCGAACAGTGCTCTGAGCTATCAGCTTAGAGACCCCCTTACCTACACTTGAACTCTGTTTTAACCAAAAGAACAAAACAATTACAATGTTACAGATTTTACTGAGTAACTGTGCAAAGACACTGTCTGCACCGTGCATATATTAACAATAAAAGTATTAACCAGGGCTTGTGGTAAAACTATAACGTGAAATAAAAAAATAATTACAATTTTTACAACAATATTACATTATACCGAGTGCGACCAACAGCCTCAAAACCAGCTGTGTAAAAGTATAACGACATAAGTACCTACAATTAAAAAAACGTAGTCAGTGCCAGATAAGCACAAAGAATGACAAACCTTATAATGTTTGCGGCCCCGTTAAACTGGAGTATGCACGGATTTACAAAATGCGGGGCAATAAAAACACAAAGCTCACCAGCAACAAAGTGGCTGCTCCCTCGTCAGCGTGTTTTAGTGCTGTCAATCAATGTTTTATGAAGTAGAGGGAGACATATCTGGCCGATTGATTTGAAGAAAGGCCAATACATCTTCAGGGGAGGAAAAAAGCAATTTCCGACCCTTTCTGTCGCTGACTTGGAGTTTGGCCGGATAAAACATCCGATATCCGAGTTCGGCGTTCTTCAGCTGTGATTTCGCAGTATGGTACGCTGCTCTTTTCTTGGAGACCTCAGCGCTGTAGTCGGGATAAATGTGTATCTCAGATCCGCGGAAAGAAAGGGACCCAGCCTCTCTAGCCAGCTTCCTGATGCGCTCCTTGTCCTGGTAACGGTGGATCCGTGCGATGAACGGGCGTGGAGGGTCATCCTGTTTCTTGCGGGAGATGGCTACTCTGTGCGCCCTGTCAACGGGAAGAGGTGAGGGAAAGGCCTCAGTGCCAAAGGTTTCTTCCAGGAATACTTCCATGAAGGTGGTTGGGTGCGAGCCTTCAACTTTTTCAGGTAAGCCAGTTATAGGGATGTTGTTGGGCCGCAATCTATTTTCAAGATCATCCGCCTTAAGTTAGAGGACCTCATTCTCTTTGGACAGGGCCATGCAGGTTGACTCAAGGGTTAGCAGCCTGGTCTCCACATCATTAATGGACGTTTCCAAGTGTTGAAAGGTCTGGTCGTGCCGGTCGATAATTGCTCGGTCCGCAGAAAGTTGGACAGATAGTTTTGCTATAATGCGGCCCTCCATTGAGTTGAGAAGTTTTTCCATGTCGGCCAACGTTAGCGGCGTGTTGCTAGTAGCATGCTGTTCGCTTTGGCTAGCTTGTTTTCCGACATCTAAGTTGTCATCAGACGTGCCCTCAGCGTGTTGGCTTTGCTTTTTAGACGGTTTCCCCATACTTCGTAATCTTTCACACAGGTTTGCACGCGTTAACTGTAACAATAAAATGTTTATTAATCAAGTTTAGGGAGGATTTCAACAGAGCTCTCCCGGTTTGCAACCTACTCCGTCATCGCTCAAACCGGAAGACTATTTGTCTTATATTTTTTTTTTTCTACATTTGTCACACACAAGTTCTTTATTAATAATGATAATTGAAAAATAATAATTCTCCAAATATAAATCTCTTTTGTGTCTTTCCCTCGATGTTTTTGTCACTTTTTCAAAGTTTGTCGACTTTTTCTGAGCCTTTGGAAATTTGTTTTTTTCCCCAAATTTTTAAAGATTTTTTTAACCCTTTTTTTTACATTTTTCTTTTAATAATATTTGTCATATTTTTTATGTTTTATTTTTTACATTTGTCACACATAAGTTCTTTTATTAATTATGTTTTTCATTCAGACTTTTGACTCTGGAATATACTGTAGTTCATCTACTTTTTCGGAGCCTTTTGATATTTTTTCCCCCAATGTTTAAAGCATCAGGCTGCACTAGATCGTCTTCAGTAGAAGAAGAAATAACTGGAGGATGCGGGCATCGATGTTTTTTCACTCTTATCACTTTTATTGACATTTGTCTTTTTTCTTACATTTAAAATTTGTCACACACAAGTTTTTATTAATAATTATTCTTTTCCAAATATAAATCTCTTTTGTGTCTTTCCCTCGATGTTGTTGTCACTTTTTTTTACATTTGTTCACATTTCAGTCACTGACATTTTTCTCTTTTTTTGACTTTTTCTGAGGCTTTTGAAATTTTTGGGGTTTTCTCCAAAATTTTTAAAGCTTTTTTTTTACATTTGTCACTTTTTGGGACATTTTCTTCACTTTGTTTGCATTTTTTTCAAATTTTGATTTCTTTTCTTTTTTACATTTGTTCACATTTCAGTGACTTTTATTAATTAAAGAAATAACTGGAGGATGTGGGCATCAATCCCGCTACCTCTCACATGCTAAGCAAGCGCTCTACCATTTGAGCTAATCCCCCGTCTACACGCACGCACACACACTCCCTCTATGGTATAGCATTAAGTAAGAAATGACGTCTGAACCGTCAAGGCAAGTCTATGGACTGTAGGACGGTTATGACATCATGGGGGATTAGCTCTAATGGTAGATCGCTTGCTTAGCGTGCGAGAGGTTGCGGGATCAATGCCCGCATCCTCCAGTTATTTCTTCTTCTACTGAAGACGATCTAGTGCAGCCTGAGGTGTAAAGGTTAATGTTATATATGTCATTATGTTGCTAATATGCTCATATCATTCTCATCATAGACAAAAGTCTATTTCCAAAAGTGTGTGAACTTACTTCTTAATAATGAAAGATGTTCTTGACAAACATGTATCCCCAAAAGGTCAACACATCACAACCTTTCATATTTAACCATATTTAATTATATTATTATAATTGCCTTTAAGTGGGCTTAATAAGCATGTTCATAGAGGAAAAGAAAGACCATATATATTTATGGGTTTAACAGCTTGTATTATAAATCCATCAATGATTTGTGACCAGAATGTTTGTGCGTTTCGGGAGGATCGGATACACAACTCCTTCATACAATCGTATTTACCATAATAATATAGACTTCCACACACATTTAAACCCCCAAACCCCAATGTCCCAGCAGATCAAATATTCATTCATTTAACTTAACCCTTGTACGGTATTCGGGTCAAAGTGACCAATTTCAAATTTTTACAAGAGGAAAAATGACATTTTTCTACCTGAAAATCAACGGCCTTACCTTAGGTGTTCAAGGATCCCACCGCCACCGACCTGGGGGTCTAAAGTTACCGGAAGTCATCTTCACTGGAAGCTTCTCTCGGCTGCACGGAGGCCAATCTGTCGGCGTCGTGTTTTAGGCGTTTTGAGCGTCAATCAGAAAGTTGAGATTTAATGAGCTATGACGCGGTTCAGCAGCTAAAGCCAGCCACCAATCGGAATATAGATGTCCTTCACGCTGGCTGATCCCGGAGAAACATACGATGTGAACTTTGGTTCCATCAAAACATTAATTCTGAGGACAAGCTCATAATCGGCGTTGCTAGGTTACCTATTGTTTATGACAGGGCCGGCCTGTGGCTTAGGCAGTATAGGCAAATGCTAAGGGCGCAAACCACCAGGGGGCGCCCGGCCTGTGCTGTACCTATTACCGTACGTTCACACCGCCACCGACTTGAGCGTCTAAAGATACCGGAAGTCATTCATTTTCAATGGAAGCCGGCTTCTGTCAGCTGCAAGGAGCGGCAAATCTGTCGGCGTCACGTTTTGGGCGTTTTGAGCGTCAATCTGAAAGTTGAAATTTTTCAACTTTATGGTAAAGAGCTATGACGCGGTTCAGCGGCAAGCAGCGGCTAACGCCAACCGCCAATCGGAATATAGAAGTCCTTCACGCTGACTGATTCCGGAGAAACATACGATGTAATCTTTTCGTTCTTACCAAAACATTTGTTCCGAGGGCAATGGAGGATCAGCTCATCCTCGCCGTTGCTGGGTTTCCTATCATTTATGATATGACGTTGTTTGCGTATAGCGACCAGTTAAAAAAAACGAGGCATGGGATAAAGTATAGCCGAGATAGTCGGTGTGTCCGGTGAGTTGATGATTCCTAATCTTTTTAACGAGGGAAATGAGCAGTGTGCCGTAGTCTTCCTTGCTTGATGTGAATGGTACAATCTGTTTTGCAGATCATTTTACCCTTATTAAATGCGATGATCCATAATTATCCAATGATACACATAGAGGACAAGCGCGAAATATTTACGAAAGCGTTTTGCTCACAACACCGATTTGACCAATAGCGCTATACGAACGCCGCCACATCAGAGCGGCCAAAGCGTCTGAAAGCTTCCCCGTACTTTTTGACAAGCGTCCTTGGCGGGGAGGCCAGAGCTTTTTCAGCTCAAGTCGGTGGCGGTGTGTACGTACAGTAACGTCACCTTAATTAAAAAAAAAATAAGCCCGACTTCTTTTACCTGCATCTAAATCTCATAATGTCAAAGCATCCTAAACTGGTGCCCAGGGGAGGAAAAAAAGAAAAGAAGAGGAGGAAAAACGTGACAAAGACAGAGGTAATGTTACAGTAAAGGTGATGATGATAATGATATTATTTTGCTGTTGCAGAACAATGATCGATAATAGCATTAGCCGTTAGCATGACATAGTTGGCTAATCAATAAATAGCGAGCGCTATCTGTTAGTTTTAACATCAGTTAATGTTATGGAAGGGCCCAGTTGTTGGAAAATAGTGATTTAAATGCCCCCCCCCCTCTTACCATCCTCAGGCAAACGTGTATATATTAGATTTATTAAGCAGATATTATAATGTTAATTGCATTGACATGGTTATTTTACCTTTTCCCAGGTGGTAATAGTCGTTCAAAATACTATTAGTTTTTCATACTTATAAGCCTAGCTATTAGCTGTGTTATAGCTCATATTATCTTAAGTGTGTTCATCATGTTAAACTATGTTAGTGTTAAAGTGTACATCATTAATGTTACAGCAAAGTTAGCATTCCCACATGCTTTAGTATATTATTCTGCAGTTTACCGATCCATTGCATTATTCTAATTAGCATTTCACTGTAATAACAACATCATTACAGTAATAATTTTTCTAATCCAAAATTTATATTGTATATTATAAACAATAGTGTACATCATGCATGCATCTCTTTTTTGTTTATATTATTTAATTTCATTTGACTTCATTCTTGAAATAATGTGTTTATTATTAGACTGGGGTCACATATTCCTCTTCTGTCTTCAGATGCACTGCTGAGGTTTCTCAGTCAAACCCCTGCAAATCATCTCACCTCAGCAGCACAACCCAGCACTGAAGAAGCAGTATCAAGTGCCCCTCCTTTTGAAGTAATTCAAGTTAAGGCAGACTAAAATAACCAGAAGAGCTATTCATAAGATCATATTTTCATGTTTTTTTTTTAAATGCTTGTATTTTTTGTGCCTACTCATTTCTTTGATTTCTTACTTTGCACAGTGCCATATTTATATTGTATTTAATTTAATGTCACTTGTTTACACTTTTTTGGGAGTATTTAAATGTAATACTTTCTATAGGTTATTTATATTGTATTTACGTTAATGTCACTTGTTTAAACTTTTTTGGTAGTATTTTAATTTAATACTTTATATAAGCTATTTATATTGTATTTCAGATATTGAGTTCATTTGTTTTGTTTCTTTAATTATTTTAAAGTTTTTTTAATGTGAATATTGTTTTATGTAAATAAAAAATGTCCAAGACAAAGCTTTTTAGTTTCTTGTGAGTATATGTACACTAGCAGACATGCAAGTACTGTACAGGGGGGCGCCACCTAAAATCTTGCCTAGGGCACCAAATTGTTTATATCTTATTACAGAGATTGGAACATTTAATTGGCATTAAAGGGACTGCTCTAAGCTGGTTTAAGTCTTATTTATCAGATTGATCTCAGTTTGTTCATGTTAACGATGAATCCTCTGTGCACGCCAAAGTTAGTCATGGAGTCCCACAAGGATCTGTGCTCGGTCCAATCCTGTTCACTTTATATATGCTTCCTTTAGGCAATATTATCAGGAAGCACTCCATAAACTTTCATTGTTATGCAGATGATACTCAATTATATTTATCAATCAAGCCGGATGAAACTAATCAGTTAGCTAAACTTCAAATGTGCCTTCAGGAGATTAAAACTTGGATGAGCTGTAATTTTCTAATGTTAAACTCAGATAAAACTGAAGTTATGGCTCTGGGACCCAAACACCTCCGTGACGCATTATCCAAAGAGATAGTTACTCTGGATGGCATCACCCTGGCCTCCAGCACCAATGTGAGGAATCTTGGAGTTATCTTTGATCAGGACATGTCTTGTTCGCGAGTGAGGGGACCATGGAGCGTGAGATTGGTCGGAGAATCGGAGCAGCTGGTGCGGTATTACATTCTGTTTATCGCACCGTTGTGACGAAAAGGGAGCTGAGCCAGAAGGCAAAGCTCTCGATCTACCGGGCAATTTTCGTTCCTACCCTCACCTATGGTCATGAAGGCTGGGTCATGACCGAAAGAACGAGATCCAGGGTACAAGCGGCCGAAATGGGTTTCCTCAGGAGGGTGGCTGGCGTCTCCCTTAGAGATAGGGTGAGAAGCTCAGTCATCCGAGAGGAGCTCGGAGTAGAGCCGCTGCTCCTTCGCGTCGAAAGGAGCCAGTTGAGGTGGTTCGGGCATCTGGTAAGGATGCCTCCTGGGCGCCTCCCTAGGGAGGTGTTCCAGGCACGTCCAGTTGGGAGGAGGCCTCGGGGAAGACCCAGGACTAGGTGGAGAGATTATATCTCCAACCTGGCCTGGGAACGCCTCGGGATCCCCCAGTCGGAGCTGGTTGATGTGGCTCGGGAAAGGGAAGTTTGGGGTCCCCTACTGGAGCTGCTGCCCCCGCGACCCGACTCCGGATAAGCGGATGAAGATGGATGGATGGATGGATGTCCTTTAATTCTCACATAAAGCAAATTTCAAGGATCGCCTTTTTTCACCTACGTAATATTGCAAAAATCAGGAATATCCTGTCTAAAAATGATGCAGAAAAACTAGTCCATGCATTTGTTACTTCTAGGCTGGATTACTGCAATTCTTTATTATCAGGCTGCTCGAAAAAGTCCATAAAGACTCTTCAGCTGATCCAGAATGCTGCAGCACGTGTTCTGACAGGAACCAGGAAAAGAGATCCTGTTTTAGCTTCTCTGCATTGGCTTCCTGTAAAATCTAGAATAGAATTTAAAATCCTTCTTCTCACCTACAAAGCTCTTCATGGTCAGGCACCATCTTATCTTAAAGAGCTCATAGTACCTTACAACCCTACAAGAGCACTACGCTCCCAGAATGCAGGATTAATTGTGGTTCCTAGAGTCTCTAAAAGTAGAACGGGAGCCAGAGCATTCAGTTATCAGGCTCCTCTCCTGTGGAACCAGGTTCCAGTTTGGGTTCAGGAAGCAGACACCGTCTCCACATTTAAGAGTAGGCTTAAGACTTTCCTTTTTGATAAAGCTTATAGTTAGGGCATAGAATTGAATATTGTTAGGGAGTGAGGAGTTGCAGCGTCCGCCTAACCCGGGCCACCTGCTTCTCGTCATAGTTGTCAGATCTATCTATCATATAATCAAGATTATAATAAAACTAAAGGGAGACTTGGCATACAGCCCGATCCGGTTGGGGAGAGTTCTAGCCTGACCAGGCTCCTCTCTTTACCCTGTCTCTCTTAGTTATGCTGTAATAGTTTAAGACAGCTGGGGGACTTCCTTCGACACACTGAGCTCCTCTCTCCTCTATCTTTCTATCTTCCTATTTTGTGTGCATCTATGTCCCAGAAATGCTTGTTACTAACCTAGCTCTGGGGAGTCATTCCCCGGAGTCTTTTTGTTCTTTTTCTCCCAGCATGTTTCTCCCAGCATCAGGGAGGCTACAAAATCATGGTTGCAGCTGTGGTCCCGCAACAAGTTCCCTTCCCTGCCACGATCTGCGGTGCCCAGCTACGTCCTGCTGTGCCTTGTAATGCTGCACAGTGTCCTGCTATGCCATGAACTACTGCAAAGAACTACTACATACTACTATTATTTTTATTTATTTTTTTGGGACTGTTATTGCCACTCTTCATTCTATCCCCAACCGGTCGTCAGACACCGCCTACCAAGAGCCTGGGTCTGTCCAAGGTTTCTTCCCAAAGGGGAGTTTTTCCTTGCCACTGTCGCACTGTTGCTTGCTCGGGAGGAAACTACTAGAACTGTTGGGTCCTTGTAAAGTGTCTTGAGATAACTCTTGTTATGAATTGATACTATAAATAAAATTTAATTGAAATGTAGTAGTGGCGATATAGCCTTGGTAAATAATTAGCAGCTGGTGGCTAAATCTCCCCATCGGGGAATCAAACCCCCGTCATCCGTGTGACAGGCGGAGGCGGTCATCCAAAGTTTCTCGAGTATAGTGGTTTTTGCTTTGGAACAAGTTGCACTATTTGAAATATGCCTTTGAGATACAAGAACTTCTTCACTTGGGACAGCAACTGACTCCCAACCTGATGGGAGCAATCCTGCGCTTTCAGACTAGGAGGGGCTGACTTTCATCCCGATTGCTTGACACTGGACTTTGATCTGCCCCAGTGGGCGCTATAGATTACTGCCTGATGAAGCCAACAGAACCACATCATCTGCAAAGAGCATAAAAGGAATTCTAAGGTGCCCAGACTTGACACTATCCCACCTTCCGATGCACCTTGTTCATGTCCAGGAGTTGTGCTCTTTCCATCGCTTGACAATATTCCCATTTAGGGTCAGGAGTTCTCCCCCAATGCTGAAGACAGCCAAGGCCCGCTTTGCCCTCATGATTAGTCCAACACATTTGCCGGGACTTCCTCGAGGCCTAAGCTGGAAGAAAAAGCTCCCCGTCGGGGAATCGAACCCCGGTCTTTCGCGTGACAGGCGGAGATACTGTCCATTATATTAACGAGGAACGCCGTAGCTTTATTTTTGGCACATCAATCGATAGGTGGCGCTATTCCAGCATTTATGCCACTGTAAATACATGTAGGTATATTTAGGTTTACTACATATTTGCTGTCACCCAAATCCATGACAAAGCATCTGTGACTGAATCTAGTTCAAAATCTCTATGTGTCAAAAATTAACATGTCTAACAACATTTTAAACATTTACAGTAAAATGTGAATGGTGCATTTCCCCACAAACATGCAAAAGGCTTTTTTTCGTCAGTTTCTGTAGTGTAGTGGTTATCACGTTTGCCTAACATGCGAAAGGTCCACTGTTTGAAACAGGGTGGAAACACATTTCTTTCTTTGTGTTGACTTCACACAATCAAACTCTGCTGAGTTGAACTCTCAATACCTTTCACGAAAAAAATCTCCCTGTCGTCGAGTCGTGTCCAGGCCTACCGTAGTTTCCATAGTGCAGTAGTCATCAAATTCAGGAATATCCTTTCTAAAATTGATGCAGAAAAACGAGTCCATGCATTTGCTACTTGTAAGCTGGATAACTGCAATTCTTTATTATCAGGCAGCTCGAAAAAGACAATGAAGACTCTTCAGCTGATCCGGAATGCTGCAGCACGTGTTCTGACAGGAACCAGGAAAAGAGATCACATCTCTCCTGTTTTAGCTTCTCTGCATTGGCTTCCAGTAAAATCCAGAATATAATTTAAAATCCTTCTTCTCACCTACGCTCACAAAGCGCTTCATGTTCAGGCACCATCTTATCTTAAAGAGCTCATAGTACCTTACTACCCCACCAGAGCACTGCGCTCCCAGAATGCAGGGTTACTTGTTACTTCTCTCCATCTTTATGCAACCTCATCCCATTAATGCATGTTACTACCTCGACTTCTTCCCTTTCCTGGAGTCTTGTGCTCTCTCGACCCTCTCCTCTCTCCTCGTATCGCTTCCTGCAGGTGTTTCTTACTCTGGAGCTGCGGAGTTTGGATCTGTGGTTGGAGTCACCTGCTGCCTCTATGTTCCTGCTCTACACCCTCTGCTGCAATTATCCATGTCTCACTCTTTCTCTGTCTGTCTCTTTCTCTCAGCCCCAACCAGTCGAGGCAGATGACCGTCCACCCTGAGCCATGGTTCTGCTCGAGGTTTCTGCCTCTTAAAGAGAAGATTTTCCTTGCCTTTGTCGCCTACTGATTGCTCTTTGTGGGAATTGTTGGGCTTCCGTAAATAACATCACAGAGTATGGTGTAGACCAACTCTTTTATGAAAAGCGCAGTGAGATAACTGTTGTTGTGGTTTGGCGCTATATAAATAAAATTGAATTGATCAAAACATCCTCTGCTAATTGTTGTGATCTGTTTCTTAGACCTTGCCCCATATAGCACTAGCTGTGCTGTGAGTTAACTACGGGAATTGCAAGGAGCTGGCTTTGCTGTCCAAATGTATTTGCTCTACAACAGCACTAATATATTGTCACAACTGTGGCTCATACATTTCACTCACCTCATTGCATTCTACACTTACTTTGAAGGAGTTATACCGTAGTTGGGCACCCTCTATCTTTTGGCATATTACATCTCGACGTAGCTTGTCTTTCAAGTAACTAGCCAATGTTTCCGAGTTTACATCTGGGGAAAATTTTGTCGCAAAAACACTCACCAACTTAGTCCCGCTTCACTACCCTACTCTATGCCGGGGTAACCGTCTCTCTGCTCTTGTCACTCGAGACTTCCTCCATTACGCTGGTATCCACAACCGTACATCCAGGTACCTGCCTGTCATTCTCCATGCCCCGACTCGGAAGCTCCTCGGTAACCCAAAGAGCAGACTTATTTTGTCCAGGCTTCTCGATTTTGCACAGGCTTTGGTCTAGACGAGTTGTCACTGAACGGAGATCCTCGCCGATATCTATTTGCACAGACATAGCCTGCTTCATGGTTGCTACATCCATACCTAGACGTTCAATTTTCCTTAGCAGGCAAGAAACATTGATACTGTTGAATGTCACAGGTGGAAGATCATCCAAATGATGAGACACAAACCGAGGAATGTTTTCACCAGCCTCGTTAAGCACTTTCAGACAGCTCTTAACGTTGTTAGCATCTTTTTGCTGTCGTTTGTGTGAAACACAGCGTTGTGCAGTATTAGGGCAGAGCTCAAACAAAACTTTCTTGGAGCTCTCAATCCACTCTGACCCAAAGTGGTTGACAGTCAGCATAACAATCTCATCCTGACTTAAAGTTCTCATTTTTACCACAAGGAAGTTCAGCAGTTCATCTTCCACCACAGTTTGACAGTCCACTGTGGTGTAAATATCTGCTTTTATTCGTGATTTACTCGGAGCAACCACGTCTTTCCCCACAGCTTCTGCCATCTTTGTGTGTGTTGTACATAGTACAGGAACCATTCACAACTCACAGACATTCATACACTGTGGCCAAGGCTGCCGTACAAAGTGCCACTTGCTCATCAGATACACACTCACACACATTCACACTCCAATGGGGCAGCAAGGGGGAAACTCAGTGTTCAGTGTCTTGCCCAAGGGATTGGGCCACCAACCTTCCCATTGGCAGGCAACCGCTCTACAACTGAGCCACAGCGCATGCTTTACATGTATGAGGACCTGGCATCTCCAGCAGGTATTATGGTAGAGTCTGTAAAAGAGCTGCAAAAGATATTACCTCCTGTGGTAATCGGATTGGTAGGGTTATAGAACGTAGTGGTAGACTAAGACCGCCTGTGAAAAAAGTCAAGTGGTATGCTCTGTCTTTTATACCTCAGACCACCAAACAGCACAACAAGCACTTTACAGTGCTCCAGTTTTTATGGGTGTTACAGAAGGTATGAACACTGTAATTGCCATTTTTACTGATGTGTTTATGGTGTGCACATTTCACTTCAGACAATGAAGCAGATGCTTTGCTAAACATCAACAGTCTGGGAATAGACTTGCTGATACTAATCATAGCAATTAGCAGTGGATGGTTTAGATCCATCGGCCTCTGTGTTATGGGCCCAGCACGGTTCCGCTGCGCCACTCTGCTCTGCTTTACAAGCCAAACGTTTTTCACATTTTGAGGGAACGGAACAAGGTTCCGACAGCTTACGAGTTGCAAAGTTCAATATTTTGGTAGACCTTGCAACTACCTTTTATTTGAGCATCCTGATTACGCACACATTGATTATTCACATGTAACACTTTGGCTGGTGTTTTAAATAAAGTCATTGTGAGTACAGATATAAACATCAGTAAGGAGTCTACCAAGTTTCCTCTTATCATTTTAGTTTGGAAAGCGGAACATCAAGTCAGGTTTACCGCGATGGTTTGGACTGGAGGGGAACGCCAATGAGTTGGAACCTGGGCAAAATGATTAGCATGCAAGTTGGTTTATTGTGACATGTCATTGGTTTGTTACCACTCTTATAGAATGCCTTTCGTTGTCAGCAGGATTTGAACCTGTGCAGGGAGCCCCCAAAGGATTTCTAGTCCATCGCCTTAATCACTCGGCCACAACAACCTGAAAAGCAAGACTATTCTTGTTTGCACAAATGTTCATAAACTTTTCAATTGATTAGTAGTAGTTACCAGCCACGGGAAAATTCCAAATCGTAGTTCGCTGTCTGTGTCTGTGTATCCTCGTGGAGGCAGCTTGATTGATTGATATGCTCTCTTATTTGTACAATACAATACAATACAATTTGTACAGACAATACAATACAATTTGTACCATAACAGAGATCTAATATTTTATCAAATCAGGTTGGGCGAGTAACCTTTCTGGCTAATCTTCACAAATAAAGCAAGTAACCACACAATAGAAAGACTCAAACCCAGGGCAACTGCTTGGAAGGCAGCTATGAGATACTGGAATCCTGTTGTTGAAGGCCCAGTCGATAGGATTGCCTAGTGGCCATGAAGGTCTCCACCATGTCTACAGCTTGCGCCGATGAGGCAGGGCAAAGCTCTCTCACCAGTACCTGAAGCTTGGGGTGCAGCATGACCAGGAACTGTTCCAACACGATTTGGTCGCACACCTCCTCCTTGGTAAGCAACTCTGGTGGAACGAGCCACTTCCCCATAAGGTCCCTTAACAGGACTTGCAGTTCTTTCACCATCTCTCCCTCCATGATGGTCTTGAACCGGAAACGTGGGGGGTAAGTCTCTGCACTGATGTTGAACTAATCTCGACTGTCTGATACACTCATGACTATGTAGGCAGATCTGGCCTTACCCCACAACAAGGGCACAAGGTACAATTTTACAATGCCCACGTCTAAGGGGGCAACTAACTAGCTGCAACGAGACTTTCAAAGGTGGTTAAATAATTCTCTATATCTTCATACTCTTCATAGGGGGACACCCTCAGGGGTTTCCACCCTTGCTGGAGGTGTAGAGGAGCAGTCATGCCTAGAGTGGTGAAGTTGAGGGAATTTTGCATGCCGAGAGCTGAGGGTTGTCCTGGCTGCAGCTCAGGAGTAGGTAGGTAGATTTACATGGGGTCTTTTCATGGCTCCACTGCCCGATTCAGCTTTCTGATCTCATTTGACCACAGGAAACATTTGATACTAAATATCTTTACCAAAAAAGACTTGATTTTGCCACTAAGAAGTGATAGTAGTATTGTGATGAATTTGCCTCGCGGATGACACTCTCTTTTCCATTACATTCAATAAATAAACCATATTATTCAATCCATTCCTCCACTTCTAGGCAAAGTGGTCTCATCCGGGACGTATCGCACCCTAAGCGAGAATCATAAACCTAGACAAACGAACAAGGAGAGTCATGTCCTGCTCATTTGTTCCTCATAAGCAAGATTATCAGCAAAAATATGCAAGCAGAGGCAGGAGCAAGCAGCAAAGCATCTGCACTGTAAGAAGCAGGAAGCGACATAGTAGTGAGACCGCCGAATCCTAGCCACTAGACCAGGGGTGTCAAACGTACGGCCCGTGGGCCTGAACCGGCCTGCCAAAGGGTTCAATCCGGCCAAAGATAAATCTAAAAGTGAAAAATTGCAATGAGACATGAACAAAATTTTTTTAAATAAACTGCTATTCCTAAATTGTCCGCTAAGTGTGCACTGTTTTTTAGACATTAAGAAGCTGAAAAAAGAAGAAAAAGACCAAACAATGCTGAGACAGACACAGCTAATGTTCAGTGATTACTACAATACATAAACTTACTTTTGTACTCGCCTTTACACCCTCATTAGCCAAAATGTCTTTGTCAAAAAGGAGAAAAGTGGATACTGAGTGTAGAGTTTTCCAAGGAAAATGGACAGCTTCCTATTTATTCACAGAGGTGAATGGGAAACCTGTGTGCTTGGTGTGTATGAACACGTGTCAGTGTTTAGGAATTATAATATTCGGCGCCACTATAAGACTCAGCATGGTGAAAAATACGACAACCTGAGAAGAGAGAAGATGAATGAGTTGCTGGTGGGTCTGAAGAAACAGCAGTCTGTTTTCACTCGGAGCCGAGAGGTCAGTGATGCAGCGGTAAAAGCCAGCTACATAATTGCTAATAACTGCAAAATAGCATTAGCATTAAAGCCGTATTAAGAAGGGGAGTTCATCAAAACATGCATGCTGAAGGCTGCAGAACTTGTATGTCCCAAGAAGCGACAAGCTTTAGCCAACATCAGCCTGACGAGGAATACTATTGCAGAGAGGAACTATTCCCAGATTAGGACAGCCAACTGAAACACAAAGTCAAGTAATTTCTTGTCAAACAGACGTTGCTCAACTGGCTATATTTATTCGTGGAGTTGATGAGACATTGGCCGTCACAGAGGAGTTCCTTGTGTTGGTGCCTATGATGGACACCACAACAGCAGAGGACATTTTCAGCTCTCTCGTTAATGTAATTGTACTTCTTTCCACTAAAACAAAGGGAAAACATGAATTTGTTTTTTATAGCTACGAGGAGCTGTACCATGATTTAAATGGTTTGTCCCTCTTGGCATCAAATTAGACTGTATGCGGCCCGTGAACTAAAATGTGTTTGACACCCCTGCACTAGACCATCAGGGAGTCACATTGAATGTATCCTTTTGTCATCATTGATGGGTCATAAACACTAAAACCCCTGACCAACATTTTCTACTATTGACCCAGATGATAATTTCTACATTGGTACTCAAAAAATACATTAAAAAGGACAACACAATATCAGATTTACATTTTAACATCAGGAGCCTTATGGCAAACCTTTCAAAAATCAAACAGTGCCTAAAACAAATGGAAAGTTCACAGCAATTACAATAACAGAGACTATGGTCAGGTAGATTTACATGGGGTCTTTTCATGGCTCCACTGCCCGATTCAGCTTTCCGATCTCATTTGACAACAGGAAACATTTGATACTAAATATTTTTACTAATAATGATTTCTACTGCCTTACAGTAGAACAACAGGAGTTGGTGGAGATTGAGGGATATGAACTGTCATTCATCAATAGGTAACAATCAAAGGGTGGGGGGGGGGGGTTGCATTATATATTGACCAAAGATATCAATGTCAAATAGTTACTAAAATGTCTTTTGTTTTAAATACAATCATGGAATGCATCACAGTACAAATTGAAACGTAAAAATCTAAAAATTCTAATTAGCTGCATTTATAGGAAACAGGGATCAAATATTGACATGTTTAAGGAAAAAATTACATAAATATTCAGTAAAAGCAATAACAAAATGACTTCAATGTTGACTTGCTCAACCCACAAGACAAAACTACAGAGTTCATTAATCTGATGTACAGTACCGGTTTGTATCCCTCCATCACTCGACCAACCAGAATAGTGCTACACTAATTGATCATATATTTACGTGATTGACTATAAAGTTGAAAGTAGACTAATAATAAACAATGTCAGTGATCATCTGCCAGTTTTTGCTACACCAAGACCAGGAAGGACAACGACATTTACACAGTGACCAGACACAGAACCCAAGAAAACATCAATACATTTAAAGAGGATTTAATGAAGCAAGACAGGGGCAAAGTGGACGTAGATAATGGGAATGAAGCCTGTGATTCATTCTTGACTGTTGTAACATCACTTCATGAAAAAAACTGTCCTCTAGTAAAGAAAAAGGTCAAACTGAAAACTTATCTGATGATAAACCGTTGATAACTAAAGGCATATTAAATGCATGTAAGAAGAAAAACTATTATATAAAGAGTTTTTAAAGAAAAGGACAAAAGAAGCAAAAAAAAATAATATAACCTATATAAAAACAAACTGACCAGAATCATGAGAAGCAATAAAAAGAATTATAGTTCTGCTTGTAGTTCCTGTTGATCACCACCAGAGGGCGCCTTTACACCAGACACCAGTAGCTGACAGCTGGAGGCTAATTACTGAACCTTCAATGTTTTTTTAAGAATTATTTAACAATTTTGCCATTAACAATATGCGCCACTCTGCTCTGATATTTATTCTCTGGGACTGGAAAATATGAAAATCCCAGCCATTGCAGTTTTCATTGTGTGGTTACTTGCTTTATTTGTCAAGAAGTCAACAGAAAGGTTACTCGCCCAACCCGATTTGATAAAATATATGATCTCTGTTATGGTACAAATAAGGGAGCATATCAATCAATCAAGCTGCCTCCATGAGGAACCACAGACACAGGCAGTGCCCTGTTCTGGTAACTACTACTAACCAATTGAAAAGTTTATGAACGTTTGTGCAGACAGGTATAGAACTTCTTTAAAGGTTGTCGTGGCCAAGTGGTTAAGGCGATGGACTAGAAATCCATTGGGATCTCCCCTAGGTTCTAATCCTGCCGACAACAAAAGGCTTTCTTTAATAGTGGTAACAAACTAATGACACATCACAATATACCAAATTGCAGATGAGCCTTTGAGATAGTATTATCTCCTGTCTGTCTGTCTCCACCAATGTATCTCTTAGCATTTACTTTCAGTCTGTGTTACAAGATTTGCAGTGAATGTTGTGTTGTCCAGCAGAAAGGCAACTGGTTTGTTATACTATACTAGTAAATATACTATACTACTATGCTACAAAATATAATAAATATATAACACTACAAATATACTAGTGTAGTATATTTGTAGTGTTATATATTTATTATATTTTGCTCCAGTTTTTATGGGTGTTACGGCAGGTATGAGCAGCATTTTTATGGATGAAATGAAGTTGACATGCCATTAAGTTTACTCTTCAGCAGGTGGAGACATTTCACTTCAGACACTTGCAGCAACAGCTGCTTTGTTAAACATTAACACACTGGAAATAGAAGTAATGCTGATACAAAGCATAGTAACTAGCAGAGGATGGTTTCAATCCATCTGGGTTATGGGCCCAGCACGCTTCCGCTGCTCTGCTGTTCATACCAGGAAAATCTGTGATTCACATTGTGGTTTGGAAACATGTGGAAACATTATAAGAATAGTCAGAATAAGTATGTGCAGGCTAAATAGTATGAAGAGCAGTAGAATATGGCTATGTATAGATGTATCTTACCAGGTCTCTAAAAGTTAATTTACAATTAAAAAAAATAGGACATAGAATAATTACAAGTAAACCTCAATATAGCAAAAATATTTTAAGCTTAAAAAATAAGAGGAAGGATGGATCCCCTTATTTTTTTAACATCTGTACTTCATAATAAAATATAAAGACAAAAAATCTGATTAAACCATAAAACAAACACATATAAACACATCCAACAATGAAAAATATAATTAATTCAATAAACTGTTCTATGTGTCAATCTTAATTGTATAAAGTGCTTGACCATGCAGCTGTATGACAATCTTTTTTTGTAATTGTAGTATGCATCAAGGGACCCTGATGTTCCCCGGCACACCCTGTTCCCCCAGTTAATGGAGGCCACAGTGGTGTGTTGGGAACATCGGCTAAGGAGGGCTGCCGAGAGCCGGGAGCGGTGGCTACAAAGGCAGCTGGAGCAGAGCAAGAGGGAGAAGGAGGCTGCAAACAGGAAGGTGCTGTTGCACGTTGCTGCAGCTTTTAATAGAGATGGTAAGATTTTAGTTGCGCTGCATATTGTCACAGCTATGACTGTGAGAGTATGGGTGTGTAATACAGGATCTGAAACTCACCGACCATTCAGCACATGTAGTGTGTGTGAAATATAATGTTTTGTTAATAGGGTTATTAAAAGATTATTTTGATACACAAAGCATACTTTTATATGTATCCTTTTTCTTGCAGATGCAGCAATGCAGGCAGAGCCGGGAAACCTGCTTTATTCTTAGGTTTTCTTTTCTATTTAGTTTTTCACCTCTTTTTTTATATATAGTGTTTATTAATAATGAGTTTCACATGCTATTGTTTTGGTTGAAGTTGAGGTTTCCCAAACCTAGCATCATACAGTGTATTACATTAACTACAAACGTTTTTCTTAGAGAAAATAAACACTTTTTTTTATTATTAACAAATAAAATTACAAACATTCAGACATCGCAATTCAAAACAAAGTTATAGTAAGGAAATTGCAACTAATATAACATAAGATCAGGTATCAGCGGTAAAAAAAATAATATATAAACAAAACTATGAGGTAGACAGTGTAGTAATAATAAAAAGAAATATAAAGGAAATAAATATGACAGATTTGCAACCACGTATATATATATTGTACAGGTGTTCTTAATTATTAAGATTGGAGTATATATCAGATATGGTTATAGCTTTTTATTAGTTATT
>JAQOOF010000335.1:0-34037 GCA_029931835.1 Etheostoma nigrum
TCCATATGAGTGCATACAAAATGAGGACGAGTACCTCAGTAGGTTGGCATTCATCATGTCTTTTATACAGGACCATTCTTCTACCTGCATCTATGTCGTTGGTGACATGAATGCTGATGTAACTGATGCCAACTCTTTATTTGGTAATCATTTAATGCAATTTTGTACAGACAGTGGATTGGTTTTATCTAGCAAGGTATTATTGCCAAATGAAAGTTATACCTATATCAGCGAGGCTTGGCACTCTACTTCCTGGCTAGACCACTGCCTTTGTACAGTGGATGCCCATGACTCCATCGATATGATGAAGATTGATTATGATCTGGCTACTACAGACCATATACCCTTCCTTATGGTGTTGAACACAGACAACTTACCGGTGTTGTTGCCTGTGGATAATGGCATTAATGTAGAAAAAATAAGTTGGTCAAAATTGTCTGAGAAAGATCTTAATGAATATATCAATCTTTCTGATGCCTTGCTGGGTGATATCAAGGCCCCAAAAGATGCCTTATTGTGCCGGGATATGAACTGTAAGACTGTACAACACTGGGAGGATTTATGTACCCTGTATGAAGCTATTGTGGGGTCTCTCAGTATCTCAAGCAGGCCTCTATATAAATACAGGACAAAAGTGTGCAATGCTAAGGCAGGTTGGAAGGATCATGTAGAAGAGCTCCATGCAGAGGCCCGAAATGCTTTTAATGATGATGTTGCTGTTACTTCTGTTGAAGTCCTTGAAGTCCATTTTCCAACATCACCCAAATTTCTCGTTAACCCTTGTATTGTCCTTCATGTCACGGGGACTTGTTCAATTTATTGAGTTTTGCACCCAAGTCACCGAAACGGAGAACAGAGAGGGATGCTTTTCAACCCGTTGTTGTGGGGAGCCCTTTTGGACCATGTTGTGATTGGATATGGATTTTTAAAACACCCCCCTTTGAAGGCATGTTTCAACATCATCCAAACTTCTCGTTAACCCTTGTATTGTCCTTCATGTTACAGGTACTTGTTCAGTTTGTTTACTTTTGCATGTAAAACCCCCACCCAAACAAAAAAAAAATCACCCAAGTCACCGAAACGGAGAACAGAGAGGGATGCTTTTCGACCCGTTGTTGTGGGGAGCCCTTTTGGACCATGTTGTGATTGGATTTGGATTTTAAAAACACCCCCCTTTGAAGGCATGTTTCAACATCATCCAAACTTCTCGTTAACCCTTGTATTGCCCTTCATGTCACAGGGACTTGTTCAGTTTGTTTACTTTTGCATGTAAAACCCCCACCCAAAAAAAGAAAAAATCACCCAAGTCACCGAAACGGAGAACAGAGAGGGATGCTTTTCGACCCGTTGTTGTGGGGAGCCCTTTTGGACCATGTTGTGATTGGATTTGGATTTTAAAAACACCCCCCTTTGAAGGCATGTTTCAACATCATCCAAACTTCTCGTTAACCCTTGTATTGTCCTTCATGTCACAGGGACTTGTTCAGTTTATTGACTTCTACTACGCACGAGTCCCCCGACCCTATGGTAAATCACGCAGGTCCCGGTGGACAATCACGTGTATGATCTTATGTCAACTGCACCTGCAGTATTTTGTATGGGTATTTTTGTATTATATTGTATTCAGAATAGATTCAAGGTACATTTTAGTTTGTTACAGTTAGTATTTCCCTACATTTGTTGCCACTTGTTAACCTTTGTATTATCCTTTGTGTCACAGGGACTTGTTCAGTGTATTGACTTTACTACCACGCTTGCCCCTATGCTCCGGGTCCCGGGGACCCTCAGCGTGTATGATCTCACTGTCAACTGCCCTGCTGTATTTTGTTGTGTATTTTGTTATTTTATTCAAAATAGATTCAATGTACACTTTAGTTTATTTCAATTCATTTCATTCAGTTCATTGTTGTCTTTGTAGGCCGCGACTCACGACACACGTCCTTGTGTCCGCCGCTTGTTTTCTTTTTCTTATTTATTTATTTTTATTTCTCTTTGCAGCATTACGTCGACACGCAACCCGGCGCCGCTACCCACAACCCCAAGAGGCTACGGTCTCACGCATTCAGCGCAGTAGGCCTGCGTGCAGCTCCCACAGATGTATCTCTCGCAGCAGCCGCACACAGTGTGTGTTTTGCGATCCGTGGGCTTTGGACAAAGCTGACACCTCTTCCTCTTGCCGGGCACTCGCTGCGCTCTCGGTTGAGCTTCTGCACCCTCATCGCCGTCGCCGTCTCGATTCTCTCGACCTCGCCGAACGCCAGCTCCAGCCGCCGCAGACCTCGCCGCTTCCACGGACCTCGCCGCCACGGCTTTGACGAGCGCGGCGGAGGCCTCCGTGCGAGGCAGATGCCGTCGTCTCTCGATGAGCGGAGTCACAAGCGCCCTTCCCAGCTGTTCGAGAAACGCCCTCCTCCTGTTGAGCTTGCCGCGCATCCACTCGGGCCTGAGCTCTCGCCACAGCACAAAGGCGTTGTAGGCGGACACGTCGAGGATGTTGTGGAACAAGGCGACGGGCCAGCGCGGGGTCTTCCTGCGGCAGCTGTACGTGCCGACGAGCTTGTCCAGGTTGTCCACGCCGCCCTTGGTGCGGTTGTAGTGGAGGATGATGTCGGGTTTGGCCTGCCTGTCGGCGCTCACCCGCTCGTCGCCCGTGTGCAGCGTGCTCAGCAGCACCACGTTCCTGTGCTTCTTGGGCACGTAGGACACCAGAGCGGCGGTGGCCGTGAAGGCAAACTTGGACGAAAAGACAGCACGGTCCTTGGTGGCGAGCAACGCCCCCGGCAGCTCGGGCTTGTTTTTGCGCATCGTGCCCACCACGGTGAGGCCCCTCTCGGCGAGCAGCCGCTGGGCCAGCGCGTAGGAGGTGAAAAAGTTGTCGCACGTCACGTTGCGTGGGCCCATCAGGCCCTCGGTCACGTCCAGCAACACGCGGGAGCCCAGATTCCTCTCGGGTGTGCCGCTCACCGACTTGCCCGTGTAGAGTTGCATGTTCCACGCGTAGCTGGAGCGTGCGTCGCAGGCCACCCACGACTTGAGTCCGTACCGGGCGGGCTTGCTGGGCATGTACTGGCGGAAGGTGCATCGACCTGGGGAAAGGTTTAAAAATGTCCTCATAAGCACACAGACACAGACACAGATACACACAGACACAGATACACACAGCACAGCACAGATACACACAGACACAGATACACACAGACACAGATACACACAGACACAGACACAGACACAGACACAGACACAGACACACACACACACACACACACACACCCACTCACAGACACACACACACACACACACACACACACACACACACACACACACACACACACACACACTCACACTCACTCACAGACACACACAGACACACACACAAAATGACAACTGGAGCAATGAGTACAACAGTAAGAAGACCACACGCCGCAAAGACACCCACCTCGAAAGGGCACCAGCTGCTCGTCCACAGTCACGTCGGGCCCCGGGTCGTAGAGGCGAGGCAGCCGGCGCGTCCACGCGTCCCACACGTCTCGTACGGCCGCCAGTTTGTCTGAGGCTAGTCTTTCGGCTCTCGACTCGCGGTCGTCGAAGCGCAGCAGTCGCGAGTACAAGTGGAATCGTTTGACAGGCATCGTGGCGCGGAAAATGGCCCTGCCGCTCTCCTCGTGCCACAGGCTCTCCAAGGCCTCGTTGCGGGACCTGTACACGCCCGCGAGGATCAGAAGCCCGAAGTAGGCTCGCAGGTCCGTGGCGTCCATCGCTTTCCACTCGCCGGCTTCGCCGTATCGCCTGCGGCCCTCGAGGTTGGTCGCAGCCAGTACCGTTTTCTCTATTTGCTGCGTGACAAACAGCTGGAACGCAGAGAGTATGTCGCGGACGCGCTCCTGGGCGTACTCTGTAGGTCCCCGGCTCGGCGGTAGCTGAGCTGAAGCAGAAGCGCGTTGGCCGTCTCGGTCCTGTCGGCCTCGGTCTTGTTCGTCTGTGTCTTTTTCGGTGGCACGGCGATGAGCTCGGCGGCCACTGGGGTGATACGTTTTCGAGGACCATTCGATTTTGCCGTCTTTTGACAAAAACACTTCCTCGTCGCAATCCTCGACAAACTCCTCGCTTTCACTAGCCCGGTCTACTCTAGCCCCGTCTTGTCTAACCTCATCGTACTCCTCGCTTTCACTAGCCCGGTCTACTCTAGCCCCGTCTTGTCTAACCTCATCGTACTCCTCGCTTTCACTAGCCCCGTCTTGACTAACCTCATCGTACTCCTCGCTTTCACTACCCCGGTCTACTCTAGCCCGGTCTTGTCTAACCTCATCGTACTCCTCGCTTTCACTACCCCGGTCTACTCTAGCCCGGTCTTGTCTAACCTCATCGTACTCCTCGCTTTCACTACCCCGGTCTACTCTAGCCCGGTCTTGTCTAACCTCATCGTACTCCTCGCTTTCACTACACTCTCCTCCCTCTTCCCCCTCTTCTTCTTCTTCTTCTTCTTCTTCTTCTTCTTCTTCTTCTTCTTCATCATCTTCATATTCTTCTTCTGGCCTTTGTTGCCCACTTTCTCCACGTTCTCCTCCTTGTTCAACTTCTAAGTCGTCTTGGCCTCGGTCATCGTCATCGTCGTCTTCTCCTTCGCTGTCGTCGCAGCAACGGTCCAGTTCTCGGTCCTCTTGCACTTTGTCTTCTTCTCGCACGTGCACATCGGCGGGGACATTGCGAGTCGGCCCGCTGACGATAACCCGATGCAGCTTCAATTCCAGAGTCAAACGACGGGCCATGCTGACGTCACACCAGTGCACAGGTCCAAAACAATACGACGTATGATGACAACAACAACGAGATGCGACAAATGTGTCTACAGTTTATACTGTACATGTGTGTGTGTGTGTGTGTGTGTGTGTGTGTGTGTGTGTGTGTGTGTGTGTGTGTGTGTGTGATAAATATATTTAGTAGGCCAAAGTCAAGACGTTGGTTTTGTTTTTAAGTGTATTTCCCTCTTTCATACAATACAACACAAAATACAATCGAACTGATGGCTCGGAAGAAGTCTGTCTGTGTCTGTGTTTGCTAAATATATTTAGTAGACTGAGGTCAAGCATTTTCTTGTTAAATTTTGTTCCCCCCCCCCCCCCCCCAGACGCCCGAAGGACGGTGTCGCTGTAGTGGAAAACATACATTTGAATGCGGGACGGGTCCCAAAGACCCGAATGGCTGTCTCGCTGTAGTGGAAAACATACATTTGAATTTGCAACGGGTCCCGGAGGCCCCGAAGGACGGTGTCGCGGTAGCGGAAAACATACATTTGAATTCGGGACGGGTCCCAGAGACCCAAATGGCTGTCTCGCTGTAGTGTAAAACATACATTTGAATTCGGGACGGGTCCCAGAGGCCCGAAGGACGGTGTCGCGGTAGTGGAAAACATACATTTGAAAACATACATTTGAATTTGCAACGGGTCCCAGAGGCCCCGAAGGACGGTGTCGCGGTAGTGGAAAACATACATTTGAATTCGGGACGGGTCCCAGAGACCCAAATGGCTGTCTCGCTGTAGTGTAAAACATACATTCGAATTTGCGACGGGTCCCAGAGGCCCGAAGGACGGTGTCGATGTAGTGGAAAACATACATTTCAATTCGGGACGGGTCCCAGAGGCCCGAAGGACGGTGTCGATGTAGTGGAAAACATACACTTGCATGCGGGACGGGTCCCAGAGGTCCGAAGGACGGTGTCGCAGTAGTGGAAAACATACATTTGAATGCGGGACGGGTCCCAGAGGCCCGAAGGACGGTGTCGCTGTAGTGGAAAACATACATTTGAATTTGCGACGGGTCCCAGAGGCCCGAAGGACGGTGTCGATGTAGTGTAAAACATACATTTCAATTCGGGACGGGTCCCAGAGGCCCGAAGGACGGTGCCGCGGTAGTGGAAAACATACATTTGAATTTGCGACGGGTCCCAGAGGCCCGAAGGACGGTGTCGCGGTAGTGGAAAACATACATTTGAATTCGGGACGGGTCCCAGAGGCCCGAAGGACGGTGTCGCTGTAGTGAAAAACATACATTTGAATGCGGGACGGGTCCCAAAGACCCGAATGGCTGTCTCGCTGTAGTGGAAAACATACCTTTGAATTCAGGACGGGTCCCAGAGGCCCCGAAGGACGGTGTCGCGGTAGTGGAAAACATACATTTGAATTCGGGACGGGTCCCAGAGACCCAAATGGCTGTCTCGCTGTAGTGGAAAACATACATTTGAATTCGGGACGGGTCCCAGAGACCCAAATGGCTGTCTCGCTGTAGTGGAAAACATACATTTGAATTTGCGACGGGTCCCAGAGGCCCGAAGGACGGTGTCGCGGTAGTGGAAAACATACATTTGAATTCGGGACGGGTCCCAGAGGCCCGAAGGACGGTGTCGCTGTAGTGGAAAACACACATTTGAATGCGGGACGGGTCCCAAAGACCCGAATGGCTGTCTCGCTGTAGTGGAAAACATACATTTGAATTTGCGACGGGTCCCAGAGGCCCGAAGGACGGTGTCGCGGTAGTGGAAAACATACATTTGAATGCGGGACGGGTCCCAGAAGACCCGAATGGACGTGTCGTCGCTGTAGTGGAAAACATACATTTGAATTTGGGACGGGTCCCAGAGGCCCAAAGGACGGTGTCGCGGTAGTGGAAAACATACATTTGAATGCGGGACGGGTCCCAGAGGCCCGAATGGACGGTGTCGCTGTAGTGGAAAACATACATTTGAATTCGGGACGGGTCCCAGAGGCCCGAATGGACGGTGCTCGCGGTAGTGGAAAACATACATTTGAATGCGGGACGGGTCCCAGAGGCCCGAAGGACGGTGTCGCTGTAGTGGAAAACATACATTTGAATTCGGGACGGGTCCCAGAGGCCCGAAGGACGGTGTCGCTGTAGTGGAAAACATACATTTGAATTCGGGACGGGTCCCAGAGGCCCGAAGGACGGTGTCGATGGTAGTGGAAAACATACATTTGAATGCGGGACGGGTCCCAGAGGCCCGAAGGACGGTGTCGCTGTAGTGGAAAACACACATTTGAATGCGGGACGGGTCCCAAAGACCCGAATGGCTGTCTCGCTGTAGTGGAAAACATACATTTGAATTTGCGACGGGTCCCAGAGGCCCGAAGGACGGTGTCGCTGTAGTGGAAAACATACATTTGAATTCGGGACGGGTCCCAGAGGCCCGAAGGACGGTGTCGATGTAGTGGAAAACATACATTTGAATTCGGGACGGGTCCCAGAGGCCCGAAGGACGGTGTCGATGTAGTGGAAAACATACATTTGCAATGCGGGACGGGTCCCAGAGGCCCGAAGGACGGTGTCGCTGTAGTGGAAAACCTACATTTGAATTCGGGACGGGTCCCAGAGGCCCGAAGGACGGTGTCGATGTAGTGGAAAACATACATTTGAATGCGGGACGGGTCCCAGAGGCCCGAAGGACGGTGTCGCTGTAGTGGAAAAACATACATTTGCATGCGGGACGGGTCCCAGAGGCCCGAAGGACGGTGTTGATGTAGTGGAAAACATACATTTGCATGCGGGACGGGTCCCAGAGGCCCAAAGGACGGTGCCGCGGTAGTGGAAAACATACATTTGAATTTGGGACGGGTCCCAGAGACCCGAATGGACTGTGTCGCTGTAGTGTAAAACATACATTTGAATTTGCGACGGGTCCCAGAGACCCGAATGGCTGTCTCGCTGTAGTGGAAAACATACATTTGCATGCGGGACGGGGTCCCAGAGGCCCGAAGGACGGTACCGCGGTAGTGGAAAAACTACATTTGAATTCGGGACGGGTCCCAGAGACCCGAATGGCTGTCTCGCTGTAGTGGAAAACATACATTTGAATGCGGGACGTGGTCCCAGAGGCCCGAAGGACGGTGTCGCTGTAGTGGAAAAACATACATTTGAATGCGGGACGGGTCCCAGAGGCCCGAAGGACGGTGTCGCTGTAGTGGAAAACATACATTTGAATTTGCGAGGGGTCCCAGAGGCCCGAAGGACGGTGTCGCGGTAGTGGAAAACCTACATTTGAATTCGGGACGGGTCCCAGAGACCCGAACGGCTGTCTCGCTGTAGTGGAAAACATACATTTGAATGCGGGACGGGTCCCAGAGGCCCGAATGGACGGTGTCGCTGTAGTGGAAAACATACATTTGAATTTGCGAGGTGTCCCAGAGGCCCGAAGGACGGTGCCGCGGTAGTGGAAAGGCCCGAAGGACGGTGTCGCTGTAGTGGAAAACATCCTTTTGAATGCGGGACGGGTCCCAGAGGCCCGAAGGACGGTGTCGCTGTAGAGGAAAACATACATTTGAATTTGCGACGTGTCCCAGAGGCCCGAAGGACGGTGTCGCGGTAGTGGAAAACTTACATTTCAATTCGGGACGGGTCCCAGAGGCCCGAAGGACGGTGTTGATGTAGTGGAAAACATACATTTGCATGCGGGACCGGGTCCCAGAGGCCCGAAGGACGGTGTCGCTGTAGTGGAAAACATACATTTGCATGCGGGACGTGTCCCAGAGGCCCGAAGGACGGTGTCGCGGTAGTGGAAAACATACATTTGAATTCGGGACGGGTCCCAGAGGCCCGAAGGACGGTGTTGATGTAGTGGAAAACATACATTTGAATGCGGGACGGGTCCCAGAGGCCCGAAGGACGGTGTCGCTGTAGTGGAAAACATACATTTGAATTCGGGACGGGTCCCAGAGGCCCGAAGGACGGTGTCGCGGTAGTGGAAAACATACATTTGAATTTGGGACGGGTCCCAGAGACCCGAATGGCTGTCTCGCTGTAGTGTAAAACATACATTTGAATTTGCGACGGGTCCCAGAGGCCCGAAGGACGGTGTCGCTGTAGTGGAAAACATACATTTCAATTCGGGACGGGTCCCAGAGGCCCGAAGGACGGTGTCGATGTAGTGGAAAACATACATTTGCAATTCGGGACGGGTCCCAGAGGCCCGAAGGACGGTGTCGCTGTAGTGGAAAACATACATTTGAATTCGCGACGGGTCCCAGAGGCCCGAAGGACGGTGTCGCTGTAGTGGAAAAACATACATTTGAATGAGGGACGGGTCCCAGAGGCCCCGAAAGACGGTGTCGCAGTAGTGGAAAAACATACATTTGCATGCGGGACGGGTCCCAGAGGCCCGAAGGACGGTGTTGATGTAGTGGAAAACATACATTTGCATGCGGGACGGGTCCCAGAGGCCCGAAGGACGGTGCCGCGGTAGTGGAAAACATACATTTGAATTTGGGACGGGTCCCAGAGACCCGAATGGCTGTGTCGCTGTAGTGTAAAACATACATTTGAATTTGCGACGGGTCCCAGAGACCCGAATGGCTGTCTCGCTGTAGTGGAAAACATACATTTGCATGCGGGACGGGGTCCCAGAGGCCCGAAGGACGGTACCGCGGTAGTGGAAAAACTACATTTGAATTCGGGACGGGTCCCAGAGACCCGAATGGCTGTCTCGCTGTAGTGGAAAACATACATTTGCATGCGGGACGGGGTCCCAGAGGCCCGAAGGACGGTGTCGCTGTAGTGGAAAACATACATTTGAATTTGCGAGGGGTCCCAGAGGCCCGAAGGACGGTGTCACGGTAGTGGAAAACATACATTTGAGGCCCGAAGGACGGTGCCGCGGTAGTGGAAAACCTACATTTGAATTCGGGACGGGTCCCAGAGACCCAAATGGCTGTCTCGCTGTAGTGGAAAACATACATTTGCATGCGGGACGGGGTCCCAGAGGCCCGAAGGACGGTGTCGCTGTAGTGGAAAACATACATTTGAATTTGCGAGGTGTCCCAGAGGCCCGAAGGACGGTGCCGCGGTAGTGGAAAGGCCCGAAGGACGGTGTCGCTGTAGTGGAAAACATCCTTTTGAATGCGGGACGGGTCCCAGAGGCCCGAAGGACGGTGTCGCTGTAGAGGAAAACATACATTTGAATTTGCGACGTGTCCCAGAGGCCCGAAGGACGGTGTCGCGGTAGTGGAAAACTTACATTTCAATTCGGGACGGGTCCCAGAGGCCCGAAGGACGGTGTTGATGTAGTGGAAAACATACATTTGCATGCGGGACCGGGTCCCAGAGGCCCGAAGGACGGTGTCGATGTAGTGGAAAACATACATTTGCATGCGGGACGTGTCCCAGAGGCCCGAAGGACGGTGTCACGGTAGTGGAAAACATACATTTCAATTCGGGACGGGTCCCAGAGGCCCGAAGGACGGTGTTGATGTAGTGGAAAACATACATTTGCATGCGGGACGGGTCCCAGAGGCCCGAAGGACGGTGTCGATGTAGTGGAAAACATACATTTGCATGCGGGACGGGTCCCAGAGGCCCGAAGGACGGTGCCGCGGTAGTGGAAAACATACATTTGAATTTGGGACGGGTCCCAGAGACCCAAATGGCTGTCTCGCTGTAGTGTAAAACATACATTTGAATTTGCGACGGGTCCCAGAGGCCCGAAGGATGATGTCGCTGTAGTGGAAAACATACATTTCAATTCGGGACGGGTCCCAGAGGCCCGAAGGACGGTGTCGATGTAGTGGAAAACATACATTTGCAATGCGGGACGGGTCCCAGAGGCCCGAAGGACGGTGTCGATGTAGTGGAAAACATACATTTGCATGCGGGACGGGTCCCAGAGGCCCGAAGGACGGTGTCGCTGTAGTGGAAAACCTACATTTGAATTTGCGACGGGTCCCAGAGGCCTGAAGGACGGTGTCGATGTAGTGGAAAACATACATTTCAATTCGGGACGGGTCCCAGAGGCCCGAAGGACGGTGTCGATGTAGTGGAAAACATACATTTCAATTCGGGACGGGTCCCAGAGGCCCGAAGGACGGTGTCGATGTAGTGGAAAACATACATTTGCATGCGGGACGGGTCCCAGAGGTCCGAAGGACGGTGTCGCTGTAGTGGAAAACATACATTTGAATGCGGGACGGGTCCCAGAGGCCCGAAGGACGGTGTCGCTGTAGTGGAAAACCATACATTTGAATTCGGGACGGGTCCCAGAGACCCCGAAGGGCTAGGTCCGCGGTAGTGAAATGAAACAGGCGTTGGTCTCCCGGGGACCCGACGGTCAATGCAAAAGAATCATACAAACTGCACGGGTCACCTTGACCCGATGGACAACACAAGGGTTAACGGTCAGATAATGGCACCTTGCTGGCACCTGCTGGTGAAACTTGTGTATTTCCTGCCCTAAAGCCCAAGTCACCGAAATGGAGAACAGAGAGGGATGCTTTTCGACCCGTTGTTGTGTGTGTGTGTGTGTGTGTGTGTGTGTGTGTGTGTGTGTGTGTGTGTGTGTGTGTGTGTGTGTGCTGAAACAATGTAGTGAAATATTTAAACACATCACTGAAATGAGGACGAGAGTCGTGGTTGTTTTCATGATTTGTTTTATTTCATTTAGTTTGTCCTGTATGAAGAATTCGTCTTTCATTGTTGTACATGCCCTGGGATACATGGTGTCCGTCTCCCGATTCCGGAGTCTCACTGTCGCCACGTTAACTGTCACTGTTCAGACTTAGTAGAGTGGGTCTTTGACTCCGGATGCCATGCTGTTATCTCATGTGTGTCTTCAACACAGAACAAGCAGCCATGAACAGGCACACCAAGTCACATGTCACAGTGATTTTGTTATATGCATTAATTTTGCATATAATACACAATTGCACAAAACAGTTGCACATACAAAACGTGTTTGGATGGAGGGGACTGTTGAGTCCGACATGGAAAAGGTCTGGGAACCAATGAAGGGTCTGCTGAGTTATGTACTCTCCGTTGCCTCACGGCAGTCAGCTCATGTCTGGTTGGAGTAGTGGGTGAAACGCTGAGCATACACAGAAGAGAAGGCAAACAAGCTTTTATTCAGACACTTGCATGTTTGTATTGCCACTACATTGTACTTCAAGCTGAATAAAAGGAGTCCTCTTGAAATGTACAAGTGTGTCTGTGTGATCTCTGCAGAAAGTTTAGTTTAGTCTATAGAAGTCATAATGGCCCCGTGCTCGCAGAAGAGGTTACTCACGTGTTGTGTCACATGTGTATTTATGGGCACGATGACTTACAAACTGCCAGAGTGTTTACTTATTTATTACTGTTTCAAACTGTGTTGTACACCATCACGTACACTACATAGACAGGCAGCTATGGCATCCGAGTTGACGTCTTTCCTACATGCACAGCATAGCCAACGAGTGTCATCAGCAGTCGGACAGTCAGCCTTTATTGTGTAGTCAGCCGAGATATTGCATTTACCAAGTATAAGAGGACTCCTCCAAAGAGACCTGGGTCTAAATTACCAACTTGGTCCTGCCTCACATAAGTCATGTCTACTCTGAGCGAGATTACTAAACAGATGCTAGAGCTGATGAAGACGCGCAACACTTTCCCTGTCAGGTCTGTAGGATTGCTACTGAAGATAACCAAGAAGCATTATTTTAGGATGTACAGAATGCTTTCCGGACTGGAAGGCATTGGACTTCTGCAGAAGGGTGTGGGGAAATATACTTGTAATACACAACATCGTGACACATTGGGATTTCGCAAGAACAACCTAATTCGCGAGATGTCCATTGTGTACCAGTATCTGCGAAACAACCCAGGCGTTTTCCACACACGTGACTTGGTTAAAGTATTAAAGGTTAGACGTCGAAACATGGGGGACATTTGCATCATCCTTAAAGTTATCGGTGTTGTCACAAAAGAAGGAAAGTGTAGATATCGCAAAGATGCGCATTCAAATACAGGACGGGTCCCAGGGACCCGAGGGCCGATGCCGCTGTAGTGGAAAAAAACCTTTGAATACCAGCCCGGGTCCCAGAGACCCGAAGGGCCAGGTCCACCGTAGTAGACGTGACATGAATTGAAACCAACGTGGGTCCCTGGGAACCGAATGCCAATGCAAAAAGTCAAATTAACTGAACGTGTCCCTGTGACCCGATGGACAACACAATGGTTATACTGTAAATATGTCTGTGTGTGTGTCTGTGTGTGTGTGTGTAGGTGTGTGTGTGTGTTTGTGTGTGTGATGAATATATTTAGTAGACCGAGGTCAAGCATTTGGTTTTGATTTTAATTTTATTTCACCCTGTTATACAGTACAACATAAAATACAATCAACCCAAAGGCCGCGGCAGTAGAGATACGCAGTAATGCAGAGGGTCCAAGACCCGAAGGTGAAGTGGCAGTAGAGATATACATTCAAAGACAAACGGTCCAGGGACCAGGGCCGACGCCGGTAGTGAAAGAAACTGCCTCCCAGAGACCCGAAGGGCCAGGTCCACGTAGAGAGTGACATGAATGAAACCAACGTGGGTCCCAGGGAACCAATGCCAATGCAAAAGTCAAACAAACTGAACGTGTCCCTGTGACCTGATGGACAACACAATGGTTATACTGTAAATATGTCTGTGTGTGTGTGTGTGTGTGTGTGTGTGTGTGTCTGTGTGTGTGTGTGTGTGTGTGATGAATATATTTAGTAGACCGAGGTCAAGCATTTGGTTTTGATTTTAATTTTATTTCACCCTGTTATACAGAACAACATAAAATACAACCGACCCAAAGGCCGCGGCAGTAGAGATACGCAGTCTAATGCAGGATGGGTCCCAGAGACCCGAAGGCTGAAGTGGCAGTAGAAGTATAATACATTCAAAGACAAGACGGGTCCCAGGGACCTGAGGGCCGACGCCGCTGTAGTGGAAAAATACTTTTGAATACCGGCCCGGATCCCAGAGACCCGAAGGGCCAGGTCCACCGTAGTAGACGTGACATGAAATGAAACCAACATGGGTCCCAGGGAACCAACTGCCAATGCAAAAAGTCAAATAAACTGAACGTGACCCTGTGACCCGATGGACAACACAATGGTTATACTGTAAATGTGTGTGTGTGTGTGTGTTTGTGTGTGTGTTTGTGTGTGTGATAAATATATTTAGTAGACTGAGGTCAAGCATTTGGTTTTGATTTTAATTTTATTTCCCCCTGTCATACTGTACAACATAAAATACAATCGACCCAAAGGCCGCGGCAGTACAGATACGCAGTCTAATGCAGGACGGGTCCCAGAGACCCTAAGCATGAGGCGGCAGTAGAAGTGTAATACATTCAAATACAGGACGGGTCCCTGGGACCTATACACACACCCACATACACACCACACACACACACACACACACACTCAGACACAGACACACACACACACTCTCTCTCTCACACACACACACACACATTCAGACACAGACACACACACTCTCTCACACAAACACACTCACACACATACATACACACCACACACACAACACACACAGAGAGAGACACACAACACACACACACCCACATACACACCACACACACACACATACACACCACACACACACACATACACACCACACACACACACAACACACACAGAGAGAGACACACAACACACACACACCCACATACACACCACACACACACACAGAGAGACACAACACACACACACCACACACACACACATACACACCACACACACACACACACACACAACACACACAGAGAGACACACAACACACACACACCCACATACACACCACACACACACACATACACACCACACACACACACATACACACCACACACACACACACACAACACACACAGAGAGAGACACACAACATACACACACCCACATACACACCACACACACACACACACATAAACACACAGACACACACACACACTCACACACACACACATACAGAAACACACGCACAGACACACACACAGAGAGACACAACACACACACACACGCACACACACACACACACAGAGAGACACAACACACACACACATACACACCACACACACACACACAACACACACAGAGAGAGACACACAACACACACACACCCACATACACACCACACCCCCCCCCTACACACACACACACACAGAGAGACACACAACACACACACAGCCACATACACACCACACACACACACACACACAGAGAGACACAACACACACACACCACACACACACACATACACACCACACACACACAAACACACAACACACACACACAGAGAGACACACAACATACACACACCCACATACACACACACACACACACACACACACACACTCAGACACAGACACACACACACACTCTCTCTCTCACACACACACACACACATTCAGACACAGACACACACACTCTCTCACACAAACACACTCACACACATACATACACACCACACACACAACACACACAGAGAGAGACACACAACACACACACACCCACATACACACCACACCCCCCCCCCCCACACACACACACAGAGAGACACACAACACACACACGCCCACATACACACCACACACACACACTCAGACACAGACACACACACACACACTCTCACACACACACACACACACACTCAGACACAGACACACACACACACTCTCTCACAGAAACACACTCTCACACACACACACACACACTCAGACACAGACACACCTATCATTACACTGTTCCCTGGAGACAATGTTGACCAACTGACTCCTAACTGCTGTTTCCAATGTGTGTGTATGTGGATGTGCACCCAGTAGCAGGCACACTGATAAAATTTCTGCGGAATTTTCTAGTTATTATTAGTGGGAATGCTGTTCCACAGCATTCCAACTATTGTTATTCTGTTCTTTATTTATTAGTGGGAATGCTGTTCCACAGCATTCCAACTATTGTTATTCGGTTCTTTATTTATTCTTTCTTATTATTCCGTACGTTTTTTGGCTCTCCGTATCTTCTGCATACTTTCAGCTATTTAAACCATTCAACTTTTCAAATCTTCAGCTCTTTCAGCAGATGATGGGACTTCTTCAACTATTTTTCTACTATTAATACTTTTTAAAATATTAAGCATATAAGCAATTTTTTTTAACATTAAAGTCAATGAGAGCAAGCTTCAAATCCTTCAAATCTTCTTCTGCTTCATAATGTATCTCCTCCTACATTTTTTCACCTACAGACGTCTTTCAAACTTTAAAACGTTCACAAAATATTCAGCTATCCGGCTCTATCTTTTCAGATTGATATATTCTACACTTTTTGTTAAAAATCTGTGTAAGTACAGTGTACATTTTATGATTTTTCTGCCTTTATAATGGGTGTGTATTGCGTGCGTTAGAGTGTGGTGTGACATCACTAGAGGGAAGGCCTTCGAAAAAATTATCTTACTCCGTTCTCTATATCTTGCTCCCACGCCAACAATTCTATCTTGTCATGGACAATTTATACATCAAAACGTAGGTATTCTTGTCTAGTTTCTGTCAATGTGCTCATTTATGCGATATGAATTATACTTTTTGCTCAGCGAGCTATCAAATGGCAAGAGTTCAGGATCTTCCTCCATTCACCGCCATGTTAAACATCGTCCACATTTCTGAGCAAAATGCAGAGCGAACCACTTTTTTACATCGCTGATACGTCCACATTTTTAACTTTATCCACATGAATTTTATATCAATACGTTCACAAAGGCCTTCTGGTGCTCATGAGGTGGTTATTTTACTGAAATAACTTTTTATTTTCCCCGTCTGACCATTTGTTTGAGGGCTTGTTTGTTAGGAGCTGCTGTTTCCCACAGGTAAAAAAGGGTACAACAGCTGCGGTCGTTAACTGATTACAGATCAAAGAGATGACATCACAGACATCAAAGGCTTCCTAGCTGTGTTTACAAACATGGCCACTGGTCGTTCGTATCCCTTAGCAACCATTTGAGTCAATTGCTTTGCTGTTTCTCTCCACAACTCATTTTAAAACAGACAGAGTGAAAAAAGAAATTTGGGCTGTGTGTCCATGTGTGTGTCTGTAAGTGTGTGTCTCCCTGTGTATCTGTGTGTCCCTGTGTGTGTGTTTACGCAGAAAGACAGACAGACACACACACACACACACACACACACACACGCACAGAGACAAACACACAGAGACACACACACACACACAGAGACACACTCACAGAGAGACACACACACACAGAAACACACACACACACACAGAGAGAGAGAGACACACAGTCACACACACAGTCACACACACAGTCACACACCCACACAGACACACACACAGACACACACACACACACAGACACACACACACACATATACACACACACAGAGACACACAAACAGAGACACACACACACGCACACACACACACACATATACACACACACAGAGACACACACACACACAGAGACACACAGTCACACACAAAGTCACACACACAGAAACACACACACACACACACAGAAACACACCCACACAGACACACACACAGACACACACACACAGAGACACACACACACACACACAGACACACACACACATATACACACACACAGAGACACACAAACAGAGACACACACACACACATACAAACACAGATTGACACGCACACACACACGCACACACAAAAACACACACACATACACACACACACACACACACAGAGACACACACACACAGAGACACACAAACACACATACACACATACACACAGAGACACAACGAGAGACACACAGACACACACACACACAAACACAGATAAATTATATATTATCTTGTATAGGGTTTCCAGAAGTTATTACAGTGATGGTGCAGTGGTTATGTGACATGCCCTTCATGCCGTAGGCCCGGGTTCAAATCCCACAATGGGATTGCATCGCATAGTGTTAAAAAGTCTTTTAACATTGTTATGATTATTTAATATTCCGTACGTTTTTTGGAAAGAGATGACATCACAGAGATGAAAGGCTTCCTAGCTGCGTTTACAAACATGGCCGCTGATTATATGTAGCCATGGCAACCTTTTCCCTGACAGTGCAATACTCTGTATGTCTGTCTGTCTGATTATATATTACAATGTAAGCTTGGAAAACCGATCCTTGTTGGTGGCGCAGTGGTTATGACAAATGACTTTGGTGTGGGAGACCCGTGTTCGATTCCCACAGCGGGAACTCAACCAATGTATTCCCTATGAAGACAATTAACCCCTAGTGATGGCCCAGTGGATATGGACAGGGGTTTGATCCCTGATGTGTAGTACATCAATCCTGACAAAGGCATTTAACCCAATTATGATTTTTTCATTATTCCGTACCTTTTTTGGTTGTCCGTATTTTCTGCAAACTTTCAGCAATAAAAACAATTCCACTTTTAAAATCTAGCTCTAGCTCCTTATGGTGTAGGGGTGTTATTCAACTTTATTAAAACCATTCCTACTTTTTTAAATATTCTCACTACTTCAACATCTTCTTACTGATTTAAGCTATTTCTCCAGTTCAGCTTTTAAATTTACATTTTTTAAAATGTTTCCACCTTTTTTACATTATTGTTACTATTCAACTTAATTAAAACCATTCATACATTTTCAACTCTTCTCAATACTTCAACATCTTCTTACTGATTTAAGCTACAGTATATCTCCAGTTTAGCTTTAGCATTTCAATATTTTCTACAGATTTTACTGATTTAAGCTATTTGTCCAGTTTAGCTTAGCGTTTCAATTTTTTCTACAACTTTTACTGATTTAAGCCAGGATAGCTTTAGCAATTCAGCTATTCAGCATTCCCACGCATTTTCTGCAGGAAATGCATTTTCTAGTTATTTCTTATTCTCCTTCTTCCGCCAGATTTTTGACGCACTACTAGTCCCAAAGCGTTGCCAACACGCGCACCACATTATACCGAAATGTGGGTAATGATCGGGAATGGTGTGCTATGAATTTTCAACCAGATTTGCTGCGTGGTTTTACCGAAATCGGCAAAAAAGCGGCAAAAATTTCTCATTGACTTGAATGGGAAATGTTCGGGAAATTGCTCAACATCGCTCAAAACCCCCCCTCTTTGGGGCCGTGCTGTGTCGCCATACTGTAACGTAGAAACATGATTAAAAGTTTAAACCGAAGACAAGAATTTGGCGTTTATTGGGCTGAATGGGCGTTCAGATATCAAGCCCGGTTTCTCCCAAATCACAGTTTACGTTTCGTCCCGTTTTCAGACCGTCTCAGATTTTCCAATGTGTGTGTATGTGGCGGAATGTTCAGAGTTAGAGTGGACGACAGAGTGGGGGGCTTCGGTACGGATCTCTGGAAGTTTCCCAAACAAATTGCTCTCTCTCCTCCAGTTTTCAGTCTTCAGACTTCATTTTTGGTGAAAATGTAGGGAATCTTGTTCCGGTCGCAGACATGTAACTATGGAGTCTATCGGACTTAAATTGTTGGCTGTGATCTACCAACTGTCGACAGAAGCTATGAAAAACACAGTATGATTCAGTGATTTCTTCCCCAAACAAATTTGTCTCTCTCCTCCAGTTTTACATCTATAGACATCATAGTTGGTCAAAATGTAGGGAATCTTGTGCCGGTCGCAGACATGTAACTATGGAGTCTATCGGACTAATACTTTTCGCGCTAGGCTCACCAAACTCTTGACAGGTAACATTAAAAAAAGTATCTCGCACCTTTTTTGATGAAATCACCATAGCAATATGTTCTGTTACTGAGAGGACAAAGGGAGGGGCTGCAGCACGACAGAGACAGACACACACACACACGCACAGACACACACACACACACACACACACAGAGACACAACACACACACACCACACACACACACACACATAAACACACAGACACACACACACACTCACACACACACATACATAAACACACGCACAGACACACACACAGAGAGACACAACACACACACACACGCACACACACACACACAGAGAGAGACACAACACACACACACACACATACATACACACCACACACACAACACACACAGAGAGAGACACACAACACACACACACCCACATACACACCACACCCCCCCCCACACACACACACACAGAGAGACACACAACACACACACACCCACATACACACCACACACACACACAGAGAGACACAACACACACACACCACACACACACATACACACCACACACACACAGAGAGACACAACACACACACACCACACACACACACACACATACACACCACACACACAACACACACAGAGAGAGACACACAACACACACACACCCACATACACACCACACCCCCCCCACACACACACACACACACAGAGAGACACACAACACACACACACCCACACCCACATACACACCACACACACACACAGAGAGACACAACACACACACACCACACACACACACATACACACCACACACACACACACACACACACAACACACACAGAGAGAGACACACAACATACACACACCCACATACACACCACACACACACACACACACACACACACACACACACTCAGACACAGACACACACACACTCTCTCTCACACACACACACACACACACACACATTCAGACACAGACACACACACACACACACTCTCTCACACAAACACACTCACACACACACACACACACACTCAGACACAGACACACCTATCATTACACTGTTCCCTGGAGACAATGTTGACCAACTGACTCCTAACTGCTGTTTCCAATGTGTGTGTATGTGGATGTGCACCCAGTAGCAGGCACACTGATAAAATTTCTGCGGAATTTTCTAGTTATTATTATTCTTCATCTTCCGCCAAATTTCGTCCCAATACTAGTCCCAAAGCGTTGCCAACACGCGCACCACATTTCACCGACATGTGGGTAATGATCGGGAATGGTGTGCTATGACTTTTCTAAGAGATTTGCCGCGTGGTTTTACCGAAATCGGCAAAAATACGGCAAAAATCTCTCATTGACTTGAATGGGAAATGTTCGGGAAATCGGTCAACATCGCTCAAAACGCCCCCTCTTTGGGACCGTGCTGTGTCGCCATACTTTAACGTAGAAACATGATTAAAAGTTTAAACCGAAGACAAGACTTTGGCGTTTATTGGGCTGAATGGGCGTTCAGATATCAAGCACGGTTTCTACCAAATCACAGTTTACGTTTCGTCCCGTTTTCAGACCGGCTCAGATTTTCCAATGTGTGTGTATGTGGCGGAATGTTCAGAGTTAGAGTGGACGACAGAGTGGGGGGCTTCGGTACGGATCTCTGGAAGTTTCCCAAACAAATGGCTCTCTCTCCTCCAGTTTTCAGTCTTCAGACTTCATTTTTGGTGAAAATGTAGGGAATCTTGTTCCGGTCGCAGACATGTAACTATGGAGTCTATCGGACTTAAATTGTTGGCTGTGATCTACCAACTGTCGACAGAAGCTATAAAAAACCAGTAGGATTCAGTGATTTTCTTCCCAAACAAATTTCTCTCTCTCCTCCAGTTTTACCTCTTTAGACATCATAGTTGGTCAAAATGTAGGGAATCTTGTGCCGGTCGCAGACATGTAACTATGGAGTCTATCGGACTAATACTTTTCGCGCTAGGCTCACCAAACTCTTGACAGGTAACATTAAAAAAAGTATCTCGCACCTTTTTTGATGAAATCACCATAGCAACATGTTCTGTTACTGAGAGGACAAAGGGAGGGGCTGCAGCACGACAGAGACAGACACACACACACACGCACAGACACACACACACACACACAGAGACACAACACACACACACACCACACACACACACACACATAAACACACAGACACACACACACACTCACACACACACATACATAAACACACGCACAGACACACACACAGAGAGACACAACACACACACACACGCACACACACACACACACAGAGAGACACAACACACACACACATACATACACACCACACACACAACACACACAGAGAGAGACACACAACACACACACACCCACATACACACCACACCCCCCCCCCCACACACACACACACACAGAGACACACAACACACACACACCCACATACACACCACACACACACACAGAGAGACACAACACACACACACACCACACACACACACATACACACCACACACACACAGAGAGACACAACACACACACACCACACACACACACATACATACACACCACACACACAACACACACAGAGAGAGACACACAACACACACACACCCACATACACACCACCCCCCCCCCCACACACACACACACAGAGAGACACACAACACACACACACCCACATACACACCACACACACACAGAGAGACACAACACACACACACCACACACACACACATACACACCACACACACACACACACACACAACACACACAGAGAGAGACACACAACACACACACACCCACATACACACCACACACACACACATACACACCACACACACACACATACACACCACACACACACACAACACACACAGAGAGAGACACACAACACACACACACCCACATACACACCACACACACACACACACATACACACCACACACACACACACACACACACAGAGAGACACACAACACACACACACCCACATACACACCACACACACACACATACACACCACACACACACACATACACACACACACAACACACACAGAGAGAGACACACAACATACACACACCCACATACACACCACACACACACACTCAGACACAGACACACACACACACTCTCTCTCACACACACACACACACACACACACATTCAGACACAGACACACACACACACTCTCTCACACAAACAAACTCACACACACACACACTCAGACACAGACACACACACACACACACACTCAGACACAGACACACACACACACTCTCTCACAGAAACACACTCTCACACACACACACACACACACACTCTCTCTCTCACACACACACACACACATTCAGACACAGACACACACACACACTCTCTCACACAAACACACTCTCACACACACACACACACACTCAGACACAGACACACACACACACACTCTCTCACACACACACACACACACACTCAGACACAGACACACACACACACACTCTCTCACAGAAACACACTCTCACACACACACACACACACACACTCAGACACAGACACACCTATCATGACACTGTTCCCTGGAGACAATGTTGACCAACTGACTCCTAACTGCTGTTTCCAATGTGTGTGTATGTGGATGTGCACCCAGTAGCAGGCACACTGATAAAATTTCTGCGGAATTTTCTAGTTATTCAGTGTGCCGATGTGCTGCAATAGCAGCAATCGGCACAATGACTATTATTGCCCATACTTATTATTATTATTATTATTATTATTCCGCCTGTTTTTTGTCCCACTACTAGTCCCAAAGCGTTGCCAACACGCGCACACACATTTCACCGACATGTGGGTATTGATCGGGAATGGTGTGCTATGACTTTTCTAAGAGATTTGCCGCGTGGTTTTACCGAAATCGGCAAAAATACGGCAAAAAATGTCCCATAGACATGAATGGGAAATGATCAGGAAATCGCTCAACATCGCTCAAAACGCCCCCTCTTTGGGACCGTGCTGTGTCGCCATACTTTAACGTAGAAACATGATTAAAAGTTTAAACCGAAGACAAGACTTTGGCGTTTATTGGGCTGAATGGGCGTTCAGATATCAAGCACGGTTTCTACCAAATCACAGTTTACGTTTCGTCCCGTTTTCAGACCGTCTCAGATTTTCCAATGTGTGTGTATGTGGCGGAATGTTCAGAGCTAGAGTGGGGGATAGAGTGGGGGGCTTCGGTACGGATCTCTGGAAGTTTCCCAAACAAATTGCTCTCTCTCCTCCAGTTTTCAGTCTTCAGACTTCATTATTGGTCAAAATGTAGGGAATCTTGTTCCGGTCGCAGAAATGTAACTATGGAGTCTATCGGACTTAAATTGTTGGCTGTGATCTACCAACTGTCGACAGAAGCTATAAAAAACCAGTAGGATTCAGTGATTACTTCCCCAAACAAATTTCTCTCTCTCCTCCAGTTTTACCTCTTTAGACATCATAGTTGGTCAAAATGTAGGGAATCTTGTGCCGGTCGCAGACATGTAACTATGGAGTCTATCGGACTAATACTTTTCGCGCTAGGCTCGATAGACTAAAACTTTTTGTGCTAGGCTCACCAACTGCTTACAGATAACATAAAAAAGAGTATCTGGCCCCTTCTCTGATGATATCACCATAGCAACAGATTCTGTTACTGAGAGGAAAGAGGGAGGGGCTGCAGCACGACAGAGACAGACACACACACACGCACAGAGAGACACACAACACACACACACCCACATAGACACCACACACACACACACACACACATAAACACACATACACACCACACACACACACACATACAGAAACACACGGTCAGACACACACACAGAGAGACACAACACACACACACACACACACACACACACAGAGACACAACACACACACACACACACACACAGAGACACAACACACACACACACACGACACACACAACACACACACACACACAACACACACAGAGAGAGACACACAACACACACACACCCACATACACACCACACCCCCCCCCCCCCCACACACACACACACAGAGAGACACACAACACACACACACCCACATACACACCACAAACACACACACACACACAGACACAACACACACACACACACTCAGACACAGACACACACACACTCTCTCTGACACAGACACACACACACTCTCTCTCACACACACACACACACACATTCAGACACAGACACACACACACACTCTCTCACACACACACACACACTCACACTCAGACACAGACACACACACACACACACTCTCTCACACACACACACTCAGACACAGACACACACACACACTCTCTCACACAAACACACTCACACACACACACACACACACACACACACACTCAGACACACACAAACCTATCATGACACTGTTCCCTGGAGTCCGTGTTGACCAACTGACTCCTAACTGACGTTTCCAATGTGTGTGTATGTGGATGTGCACCCAGTAGCAGGCACACTGATAAAATTTCTGCGGAATTTTCTAGTTCAGTGTGCCGATGTGCTGCAATAGCAGCAATCGGCACAATGACTATTATTGCCCATACTTATTATTATTATTATTATTATTATTATTATTCCGCCTGTTTTTTGTCCCACTACTAGTCCCAAAGCGTTGCCAACACGCGCACACACATTTCACCGACATGTGGGTAATGATCGGGAATGGTGTGCTATGACTTTTCTAAGAGATTTGCCGCGTGGTTTTACCGAAATCGGCAAAAATACGGCAAAAAATGTCCCATAGACATGAATGGGAAATGATCGGGAAATCGCTCAACATCGCTCAAAACGCCCCCTCTTTGGGACCGTGCTGTATCGTCATACTTTAACGTAGAAACATGATTAAAAGTTTTAACCGAAGACAAGACTTTGGCGTTTATTGGGCTGAATTGGCGTTCAGATATCAAGCACGGTTTCTACCAAATCACAGTTTACGTTTCGTCCCGTTTTCAGACCGTCTCAGATTTTCCAATGTGTGTGTATGTGGCGGAATGTTCAGAGTTAGAGTGGACGACAGAGTGGGGGGCTTCGGTACGGATCTCTGGAAGTTTCCCAAACAAATTGCTCTCTCTCCTCCAGTTTTCAGTCTTCAGACTTTATTTTTGGTGAAAATGTAGGGAATCTTGTTCCGGTCGCAGACATGTAACTATGGAGTCTATCGGACTTAAATTGTTGGCTGTGATCTACCAACTGTCGACAGAAGCTATGAAAAACACAGTATGATTCAGTGATTTCTTCCCCAAACAAATTTGTCTCTCTCCTCCAGTTTTACCTCTTTAGACATCATAGTTGGTCAAAATGTAGGGAATCTTGTGCCGGTCGCAGACATGTAACTATGGAGTCTATCGGACTAATACTTTTCGCGCTAGGCTCACCAAACTCTTGACAGGTAACATTAAAAAAAGTATCTCGCACCTTTTTTGATGAAATCACCATAGCAACATGTTCTGTTACTGAGAGGACAAAGGGAGGGGCTGCAGCACGACAGAGACAGACACACACACACGCACAGACACACACACACACACACACACACACACACACACATAAACACACAGACACACATACACACACTCACACATACAGAAACACACGCACAGACACACACACAGAGAGACACAACACACGCACACACACACAGAGAGACACAACACACACACACCACACACACACACATACACACCACACACACACACACACAACACACACAGAGAGAGACACACAACACACACACACACATACACACCACACCCCCCCCTACACACACACAGAGAGACACACAACACACACACACATACACACCACACACACACACACACACACACACAGAGAGAGACACACAACATACACACACCCACATACACACCACACACACACACACACACATCAGACACAGACACACACACACTCTCTCATACACACACACACACACACACACACACACATTCAGACACAGACACACACACACACACTCTCTCACACAAACAAACTCACACACACACACACTCAGACACAGACACACACTCTCTCACAGAAACACACTCTCACACACACACACACACACACACACACATCAGACACAGAAACACACTCTCACACACACACACACACTCAGACACAGACACACACACACACTCTCTCACAGAAACACACACACACTCTCTCACAGAAACACACTCTCTCACACACACACACCACACACACACACACCACACACACATACACCACACACACACACACACACACACACAACACACACAGAGAGAGACACCCAACACACACACCCACATACACACCACACCCCCCCCCCAAACACACACACACTCTCAGACACAGACACACACACACTCTCTCACACAAACACACTCACACACACACACACACACTCAGACACACCTATCATTACACTGTTCCCTGGAGACAATGTTGACCAACTGACTCCTAACTGCTGTTTCCAATGTGTGTGTATGTAGATGTGCACCCAGTAGCAGGCACACTGATAAAATTTCTGCGGAATTTTCTAGTTATTCTTCTTCTTCTTCCGCCACATTTTCGTCCCACTACTAGTCCCAAAGCGTTGCCAACACGCGCAAACACATTACACCGACATGTGGGTAATGATCGGGAATGGTGTGCTATGATTTTTGTAAGAGATTTGCCGCGTGGTTTTACCGAAATCGGCAAAAATACGGCAAAAATTTCTCATTGACTTGAATGGGAAATGTTCGGGAAATCGCTCAACATCGCTCAAAACGCCCCCTCTTTGGGACCGTGCTGTATCGTCATACTTTAACGTAGAAACATGATTAAAAGTTTAAACCGAAAACAAGACTTTGGCGTTTATTGGGCTGAATGGGTGTTCAGATATCAAGCACGGTTTCTCCCAAATCACAGTTTACGTTTCGTCCCGTTTTCAGACCGTCTCAGATTTTCCAATGTGTGTGTATGTGGTGGAATGTTCAGAGTTAGAGTGGGGGACAGAGTGGGGGGCTGCGGTACGGATCTCTGGAAGTTTCCCAAACAAATTGCTCTCTCTCCTCCAGTTTTCAGTCTTCAGACTTCATTATTGGTGAAAATGTAGGGAATCTTGTTCCGGTCGCAGACATGTAACTATGGACTATATCGGACTTAAATTGTTGGCTGTGATCTACCAACTGTCGACAGAAGCTATGAAAAAACCAGTATGATTCAGTGATTTCTTCCTCAAACAAATTGCTCTCTCTCCTCCAGTTTTACGTCTTTAGACATCATAGTTGGTCAAAATGTAGGGAATGTTGTGCCGGTCGCAGACATGTAACTATGGAGTCTATCGGACTAAAACTTTTCGCGCAGACATGTAACTATGGAGTCTATTGGACTAAAACTTTTCGCGCTAGGCTCACCAACTGCTGACAGGTAACATTAAAAAAAGTATCTGGCCCCTTCTCTGATGAAATCACCATAGCAACAGGTTCTGTTACTGAGAGGACAGAGGGAGGGGCTGGAGCACGACAGAGACAGACACACACACACACACACACACACACAGAGAGACACCACACACACATAAACACACATACACACCACACACACATAAACATACAGATACACACACACAAACACACACACACATACACACCACACACACATAAACACACATACACACCACACACACACATAAACACACAGAGACACACACACACACACACACACACACACATAACACTCACACACACACACACCTATCATGACACTGTTCCCTGGAGGCCGGGTTGACCAACTGCCTCCTAACTGACGTTTCCAATGAGTGTGTATGTGGTGGATGGTGAGAGATAGAAGGGGGGGGGCTGCAGAATGATTGCTCTCTCCCCCCCAGTTTTTAGTCTTCAGACTTCATTTTTGGTCAAAATGTAGAAAATCTTGTGCCGGTCACAGACATGTAACTATGGAGTCTATCGGACTTAAATTGTTGGCTGTGATCTACCAACTGTCGATACAAACTATGAAACAACCATGCAGCTGGAGTCCGATTCAGTCAAAATGGAGGAAATCTTGTGCCGGTCGCAGACAGTGAAAAAAATCTGGCTCCCTCTCTGAGGAAATAAGCATAGTAACAAGTTCTGAGACACACACACACACACACAGACACATACACACTCAGACACACACACACACACACACACACACTCAGAGACACACACACACACACATACAGACACACACAGAGGGAGAAAGAGATACACACACAGACACATACACACTCAGACACACACACACACACACACACACACACAGACACATATAGACACACACAGAGGGAGAGAGAGACACACACACAGACACACACACACACAGACACATACACACTCAGACACACACACACACACAAAGACACACACAGACACATACAGACACACACACACACACAGAGAGACACACACACACACAGAAAGAAAGAGACACACACACACACACAAATAAAACACACACACACACACACACAAAGACACACACAGACACATACAGACACACACAGAGAGAGAGAGACAGACACATACACACTCAGACACACACAGACACACACACAGTAGTTGGCCTCTGAATTTTCAAAAAAATAAAAAAAAAGATTTTCCCTCCCAATGTGGCTGCATCTCCATAGCAACCAGATGTTATGATTTGAAATGGAGACTGACTTTCCCAGGGGGAGGGGGGAGATCAATATTAACCTATCAGAGTCTGGGGATAGGAGAACTTTGATTGGCCCTCTGGGTTTTGGCTTTGACCTAAATGCTTTACATCGACGTCCATCTGCCTCTTTGACCCCGTGTCTAAGGTAAGAAACTGCACTGTCACTGTAGCTGTCTGTAGCTAGCTAGCTGTAGCTAGCTAACTGTAACTAGCTAACTGTAACCTGTACTAGCTAACTAACTGTAACCTGTACGTTGAGGCAGATTTGTGTTTTTAAGGTTGAACTTTGTTGAAAACAACATAAATGTTCTGTTATTGTTTAAATCTTATGGAATGAAATGAATTCGTAAAGTTACAGAAACGATCATCCTCTAGTCTGCCCTTGCTAGATATTAGCATGGCAACAGTCTCCACCAATCAGAGACTTCGCTGTCACACACACACACACACACACACACACACACACACACACACACACATTTTCGCTCTCACGCACACAAATATGTTGGCTCTATACACGCTAAAAGGACTGTTTTTTTAAATGGAGTCTGGTTGGTTTAGCGCTAGCTCCGTCATTGCTGTCCCTGTAAAACAGAAAGACCTTAAATAGGTTATAAAAGGTTATATTTCTTGAAGGGTTAAGACACTTAAAACTTCACCATTAAAACAAAACTGTATATATTTAAAAAAAATTAGCAAAACTGGGGTATTTTATTTAAATATAGTTTGCTAAGGCTCATATTGCTAGACCCACCAGACTCCATGTAAATAAATAGTAATTTTAGGATAGTACAACACACTTCATTCAGAGTCAAAAGAAACCAAATAAAAATATGAAAAGCCATTTTTGGTCTTCTCTACAACTTTCCAAACCTGAACAAATCTAGTGTTGGTTGAAATAAACACATACTTTACCAATTTACATGTGAAATTATGTTGGTTCTATACACGCTAAAAGTACTGTTTTTTAAATGGAGTGTGGTTGGTTTAGCGTTAGCTACGTCAGAGCTGTTTTTGGTAAAGATTAAAAATATAGATAAAGAAAAAAATATAGATTTTAAAAAGGTCTATCTCTGAAGATAAAGACTTCATACATTTAACTGTATAAATACACAATTAAAGCAAATATATATATATATCATGTCACTAAGTCATTTAAGCTACAGTTGATTTTGTGTGTGTGTGTGTGTGTGTGTGTGTGTGTGTGTGTGTGTGTGTGTTTTAAGGCTAGCGTCTTAATGTAGTTTTCAGAGCTGGAATTCTCATAACAAACTTTTAAAGTATTATAAGTAAGTTAGTATGCAGTGCATTTTGTTTTGGATGTTGTTAATGCTTTCTTTCAATAACAGATTTGACGGCTTTGAGCAGTTATTGGTGAGTACTCAGTAGCATTAAAAATTGCATTTTAATGTTGAAGCTATGGAGCATTTGTTTGGCAAATTGTAATGTTTTTTTTAATTCCCAGATTAACGGCTTTTGAGCAGTTCTTTACCTGTGAGTAATGCTCATCTTTCTAATACAATTTAAACTGTTTCTACAAGATCCATTTTTATTATATAATAATTTAAAAAAAAATGTTGCATTAAGCTTTATGTGTGTAAGGATTAGATTATGGCAATACATTATTTTTTCTAAACAAGCACATTGTAACATGTTACATGGTAATTGACCTGTTAGAGACAACATTGCTATTGTGGTGCTAACTGGTTTCTTTCTGTTCTAGACAAACAATTCATACACCTTCACAACCCAGTTCTTCATCTTTTCTTCATCACGTCACCTTCTCAGGTAGGACAAAAAAAAACATGTTTTGGCAAAAAATAAATCATGGGTTTCTGCTTTTTGCTGTCTGGTTGTAAACTTTTGTTTTTTAAGTATATTAATTATCATTTGAAATTGATTCATTTCGCAGGGTGAAACCTGAAATAGGATCACAGTTTTTGCGGTGTGGCATCTCAGTAAGTATGGCAGATTGTATGTATGTCGTCAATCATCTTCAATATAATTAATAATTTTATTTTCTGTTTTTTTTAGGTTCCCAGTGTCCGGCATCGTTAAGACAGAATAAGCTAAGTTTTACTGCATTTGTTATTTAGGATTAGAGGACAGTATTAGATAGAGGTTTGGAATAGATTAAATTTCATTATTTGTATAGTTTAAAAAGTAAAGCTTGGACTAGTTATCAAAAAAGTTATTTTGCATTTGATATTGCTGCATATCTGGTAAATTTCTCTTTGCTTAGGAATCCTTTTCCACATCACAGGTCTTCACCGTAAGTTACATAAAACCTCCTTTCAAGAGAAGTATTCATAATAAATGTTAACAGAGATTTACGAACTAAAGTTTTCATCTCATTTGTATTTTTTTGCCAGATGCCAAGAAGGGGGAAGAGGTCACAGGCCCAGAAGGTGCGCTGGACAAGGCTCGACTTGGCAGATCCAGTCCAGATCAGCCCACCGGGTTTCAACGGACAGGTACATAAACAATATACAAGCTTATTATTTGACACAATTGTCTGCATGGAATGAAAATATACTTTTTATTAGTTGATGAAGTTTACTAAACTTTGTATTGTGTTATCAGATGGCAACGTCCCCAGCAGCCAGACCGGTACCCGTGTGTTCTCCATCTAAAAAGGTAATTTGAAGAACTAGCTATTAACTTTTAAATGTTTAAGTGACTGCATTTGTTTGTTTTTGTGTGATTCCCAAAACACAGACAACACCACAACAACCCCCAACACACACACACACACACACACACACACACACACACACACACACACACTGTTTAAGTGACTGCATTCATTTGGTATTGTTTCATCTGATTCCGAAAACACAGACACCACCACAACCAAGAAGCTTCTGGATGTCGGATAGTGAACCTTCCTGCTCCCGTTCTACAGCTAAAAAGGTTGGATACCCCCCCCCCCCACACACACACACACACACACACACACACACCAACACACACATTGTACACCAATCTACTACAAAATCTTTTTTGTTTCATAATCTTTAAATTTTGTCTTATCAGTTGGTTGAAACACCTCCACCTGCGAGACCATTCTGGGGAATTGACAACCCACACAGCCCTTCACGTTCTCCAGCTACAAAGGTGATTTGTAAAACCACATCTAACTATTAAGGGCTGCAACGTTTCAGAAAATGTCTTTAGTGAATTAATTTGGTTTTGTGTCATCAGGTTCCCAAAACACAAACACCACCACAACCAAGAAGCTTCTGGATGCTGGATGAGGAAGCTTCTCCATCTCAACAGGTATTTTTACAGTCAATAACCTATCCTAACCTAACCTATCAGGAAAAAAACACAGTGGCAGCTAATACTTCATCCACCCTGATTCTGCTGTATTGTCACCACCACTCTGACATTTGTTGTTTTTAAATATGCAGTGTTTTTTAATTTGTCCCAAGTGGTAAAGTGAAGTAATGCCTTGAGTTTCATAAATCATGTGTTATTAGGTGCCAAAACCACAGAGAGTTCCACGGTCAAGAAGCTACTGGACTTCTGATGCACCCTCCTGCTCACGTTCTCCAGCTACAAAGGTGATTTGTAGAACCACATTTAACTATCAAGGGCTGCAACCTTTTAAAAAAAATGTCTTTAGTGAGTTAATTTGGTTTTGTGTCATCAGGTTCCCAAAACACAGACACCACCACAACCAAGAAGCTTCTGGATGCTGGATGACGAAGTTTCTCCATCTCAACAGGTATTTCACAGTCCTAATCCTAGTCCTAATCTATCAGGCAAAAAACACAGTGGCAGCTAATATGACATACACCCTGATTCTGTTGTATTGTCAACACCAGTCTGACATTTGTTGGTTTTAAATATGCAGTGTTTTTTGATTTGTCCCAAGTGGTAAAGTGAAGTAATGCCTTGAGTTTCATAAATTGTTTATCATGTCTTATTAGGTGCCAAAACCACAGAGAGTTCCACGGTCAAGACGCTACTGGACTTCTGATGATGCACCCTCCTGCTCTCGTTCTCCAGCTACAAAGGTAGGGTTTTTTTTTCTTAAAAAATTGCACAAAGAACACACTTAAAACTGGTATCTACTACACTAAAAAAAAACATAAAAATTGTCATGGCTAAATAATAATAACAACATAAAAATACGTGACAAATCAAATTATTTTATATTAATAACTACATTAGGGTGCTTAACCCTAATGTAGTTATTAATATAAAATAATAATTTGATGTGCTTAACCCTTGTGTTAAGTGTGTTTGTCCTTTTTTCAACACTTTTGACAATTTTTTGAATGTTTGTCACTTTTTTGACATTTTCAACTCTACGTAACACTAACTTATTAACTTCAGAATTGAATGCAAATAAACGTCATTTATAGGAAATTCTACCTACTGTTTGAGTTAGAAAAGCAGAAATTAGGAATTATTTAGACTAAAATTAAAGGAATGGATGTTGATGGATTATCACAGACTGGAATTTGTCAACTTTTACTCAATACTATTTGGAAACATTATTTAACTATTTAAAATTGAATAAGACGCCCAAAGAGAATGAAAGTAGAGATTTGAACTTGCCAAAGAGCGATGTGTGGAATCAATCATGTTATTTTGGGGAATTAAAAAGAACATTGATATAGGACAACAGGTCAATTTGACCCGAGGACAACATGAGGGTTAAAGTACTGACACACACACACACACACACACACACAATCTATAATATGACATTATTCAACATACATACATACCTTTTTATCACTTTTTTTCACCTGCTTTTGTATAAAATCTCATGAATAAATAAGCAGCAATTAAAAGAAGAATTACTTATTATTTACCCTAAAGCTGTTAACAGTCTTCAAA
>JAQOOF010000336.1:0-34000 GCA_029931835.1 Etheostoma nigrum
ACCACGAGGGTCAACAGCTGGATGTGTAGCTGTTGTTCCCCTCCTGACCTGCAGGCGGCGGCCTTCTGTCTTTTAGACTTTTAATCTGAAAAGCCCCGACTTACAGGAAACCGGAAGTGTGGGTCTGGCGGCGGGATAGCTGTGTGTTTGTTAGCTGCCGAGCTTCTAGGTGAGTTTTTCGGAGACAGAGCTCCAGGTGAACCCGCACGCGTTCAGGTAAATATCTTAATAACTGCTCTTTTACACGGCAGCCAGAGCGCGTGGAACAATTAGCGAATAGAAGCCCGAGCGGCGCATGCGTCAACACGCCGGGCTAGCTCCGCGGCTAACTGCTAGCTCCGCTGTTAGCTTCGTGGCTAACTGCTAGCTCCGCTCTTAGCTTCGTGGCTAACTGCTAGCTCCGCTGCTAACTGCTAGCTCCGCTGTTAGCTTCGTGGCTAACTGCTAGCTCTGCTGTTAGCTTCGTGGCTAACTGCTAGTAATAAATGGGCATAAATGGGAACAGCGCCAGGGTAACCAGCTGTTTTAGACCGATGGGTTCCCAAACCGTGTGCTGCCTGGTGTCATTTATGACGAGTCCTTACATGGATGGTGCAGAGGTGTAGCAGGAGGTTATAGAGCACGAATTAATTATGAAGTTACGCTTAAATCAAGGTAACCAGTTGTTTCGGTTTGCTCTGTTAAATTATGATTCTTGTTCTACTGAGAGAAAGGTAAGTGTTTTTCAGAAGTGATGTGGATGGTGTGATGGTGTAGTGGACGGTGTGATGGTGTAGTGGACGGTGTGATGGTGTAGTGGACAGTGTGATGGTGTAGTGGACAGTGTGATGGTGTAGTGGACAGTGTGATGGTGTAGTGGACAGTGTGATGGTGTAGTGGACAGTGTGATGGTGTAGTGGACAGTGTGATGGTGTAGTGGACAGTGTGATGGTGTAGTGGACAGGGTGATGGTGTAGGGGACATTGTGATGGTGTAGTGGACATTGTGATGGTGTAGTGGACATTGTGATGGTGTAGTGGACATTGTGATGGTGTAGTGGACATTGTGATGGTGTAGTGGACATTGTGATGGTGTAGTGGACGGTGTGATAGTGTAGTGGACGGTGTGATGGTGTAGTGGACATTGTGATGGTGTAGTGGATGGTGTGATGGTGTAGTGGACAGTGTAGTGGACGGTGTGATGGTGTAGTGGACGGTGTGATGGTGTAGTGGACGGTGTGATGGTGTAGTGGACAGTGTAGTGGACATTGTGATGGTGTAGTGGACTGTGTGATGGTGTAGTGGACATTGTGATGGTGTAGTGGATGGTGTGATGGTGTAGTGGACAGTGTAGTGGACGGTGTGATGGTGTAGTGGACGGTGTGATGGTGTAGTGGACGGTGTGATGGTGTAGTGGACACTGTAGTGGACATTGTGATGGTGTAGTGGACGGTGTGATGGTGTAGTGGACAGTGTAGTGGACATTGTGATGGTGTAGTGGACGGTGTGATGGTTTAGTGGACAGTGTGATGGTTTAGTGGACAGTGTGATGGTGTAGTGGACAGTGTGATGGTGAAGTGGACGGTGTGATGGTGTAGTGGACGGTGTGATGGTGTAGTGGACATTGTGATGGTGATGTGATGGTGTAGTGGACGGTGTGATGGTTTAGTGGACAGTGTGATGGTGTAGTGGACAGTGTGATGGTGTAGTGGACGGTGTGATGGTTTAGTGGATGGTGTGATGGTGTAGTGGACGGTGTGATGGTGTAGTGGACAGTGTGATGGTGTAGTGGACGGTGTGATGGTGTAGTGGACAGTGTGATGGTGTAGTGGACATTGTGATGGTGTAGTGGACGGTGTGATGGTGTAGTGGACATTGTGATGGTGTAGTGGATGATGTGATGGTGTAGTGGACGGTGTGATGGTGTAGTGGACATTGTGATGGTGTAGTGGATGATGTGATGGTGTAGTGGACTGACAGAGAAATTCGTTTTTATAAGTCCCTTATTAGACAATTCTCTGTAGTAGTGTCTTAGAATATTATACCTTGCATGCTTAAATCCATACATTCATATTCATATCATAATCATAACTTTCATGCTTATCATATATTCATATCTTGCTTAACGTATATTCATGTATGCTTTATATTTCATGATCTTATATGCACATTTAACCAACTATGTTTTCCTTAAAGCTGTTAGCACCGCCATAAAGTCTACTCTGTTGTAAATCCTTTAGATAGTCTTAGTTTCGAGGTCAGGCAGAGGGCAGGTTGCCCCGGCGACCTGCCCTCCTTTCTCTGTGTAGGCATAAACCAAACACGAGATGCTTTAGACTCAACAACTGTAAATCTTTGTGTGTGTGTGTTTCAATGAAGAGACTTTGCTTTTAGTTTCTAGCTGTAGTTCCCTGGAGCAACGCTGGTGAAAGGTTGTTCTTGCGGTTCTCCCCTTTTGCTGCAAAAGTCCATTAACTGCATATTTTGCCGTCTGCGTCTAGTTTCTTTGCTTGACCATGGTTATTTAGTAAGATAAAGTGTCCTGAACCTGACAGACAGTGTGATGGTGTAGTGGACGGTGTGATGGTGTAGTGGACGGTGTGATGGTGTAGTGGACGGTGTGATGGTGTAGTGGACGGTGTGATGGTGTAGTGGACGGTGTGATGGTGTAGTGGACGGTGTGATGGTGTAGTGGACGGTGTGATGGTGTAGTGGACGGTGTGATGGTGTAGTGGACATTGTGATGGTGTAGTGGACATTGTGATGGTGTAGTGGACGGTGTGATGGTGTAGTGGACAGTGTAGTGGACATTGTGATGGTGTAGTGTATGGTGTGATGGTGTAGTGGACAGTGTGATGGTGTAGTGGACGGTGTGATGGTGTAGTGGACATTGTGATGGTGTAGTGGATGGTGTGATGGTGTAGTGGACGGTGTAGTGGACGGTGTGATGGTGTAGTGGACAGTGTAGTGGACGGTGTGATGGTGTAGTGGACAGTGTAGTGGACATTGTGATGGTGTAGTGGACAGTGTAGTGGACATTGTGATGGTGTAGTGGACGGTGTGATGGTTTAGTGGACAGTGTGATGGTGTAGTGGACAGTGTGATGGTGAAGTGGACGGTGTGATGGTTTAGTGGACATTGTGATGGTGAAGTGGACGGTGTGATGGTTTAGTGGACAGTGTGATGGTGAAGTGGACGGTGTGATGGTGTAGTGGACAGTGTGATGGTGTAGTGGACGGTGTGATGGTGTAGTGGACAGTGTGATGGTGTAGTGGACAGTGTGATGGTGTAGTGGACAGTGTGATGGTGTAGTGGACATTGTGATGGTGTAGTGGACTGTGTGATGGTGTAGTGGACAGTGTGATGGTGTAGTGGACATTGTGATGGTGTAGTGGACGGTGTGATGGTGTAGTGGACGGTGTGATGGTGTAGTGGACGGTGTGATGGTGTAGTGGACGGTGTGATGGTGTAGTGGACGGTGTGATGGTGTAGTGGACGGTGTGATGGTGTAGTGGACGGTGTAGTGGACGGTGTGATGGTGTAGTGGACATTGTGATGGTGTAGTGGACGGTGTGATGGTGTAGTGGACGGTGTGATGGTGTAGTGGACATTGTGATGGTGTAGTGGACGGTGTGATGGTGTAGTGGACGGTGTGATGGTGTAGTGGACGGTGTGATGGTGTAGTGGACGGTGTGATGGTGTAGTGGACAGTGTGATGGTGTAGTGGACCCTGCATTACATTATTATATTAATAATCATAATAATAGATTTTATTTGTAATGTACTTTACATTATATATTATTATACATTATAATATATATTATTATACACTATAATATATATTATTATACATTATAATATATATTATTATACACTATAATATATATTATTATACACTATAATATATATTATTATACATTATATAACCCTAACCCTGCAATACATTATATATTATTATACACTATAATATATATTATTATACACTATAATATATATTATTATACACTATAATATATATTATTATACACTATAATATATATTATTATACATTATAATATATATTATTATACACTATAATATATATTATTATACACTATAATATATATTATTATACACTATAATATATATTATTATACACTATAATATATATTATTATACACTATAATATATATTATTATACACTATAATATATATTATTATACATTATAATATATATTATTATACACTATAATATATATTATTATACATTATAATATATATTATTATACACTATAATATATATTATTATACATTATAATATATATTATTATACACTATAATATATATTATTATACATTATATAACCCTAACCCTGCAATACATTATATATTATTATACACTATAATATATATTATTATACATTATAATTTATATTATTATACACTATAATATATATTATTATACACTATAATATATATTATTATACACTATAATATATATTATTATACACTATAATATATATTATTATACACTATAATATATATTATTATACACTATAATATATATTATTATACACTATAATATATATTATTATACATTATAATATATATTATTATACACTATAATATATATTATTATACATTATAATATATATTATTATACACTATAATATATATTATTATACATTATAATATATATTATTATACACTATAATATATATTATTATACATTATATAACCCTAACCCTGCATTACATTATATATTATTATACACTATAATATATATTATTATACACTATAATATATATTATTATACACTATAATATATATTATTATACACTATAATATATATTATTATACACTATAATATATATTATTATACACTATAATATATATTATTATACATTATAATATATATTATTATACATTATAATATATATTATTATACACTATAATATATATTATTATACATTATAATATATATTATTATACATTATAATATATATTATTATACACTATAATATATATTATTATACATTATAATATATATTATTATACACTATAATATATATTATTATACACTATAATATATATTATTATACATTATAATATATATTATTATACACTATAATATATATTATTATACACTATAATATATATTATAATGTATAATAATATATATTATTATACATTATAATATATATTATTATACACTATAATATATATTATTATACATTATAATATATATTATTATACACTATAATATATATTATTATACATTATAATATATATTATTATACACTATAATATATATTATTATACATTATAATATATATTATTATACACTATAATATATATTATTATACATTATAATATATATTATTATACACTATAATATATATTATTATACATTATAATATATATTATTATACACTATAATATATATTATTATACACTATAATATATATTATTATACATTATAATATATATTATTATACACTATAATATATATTATTATACACTATAATATATATTATTATACATTATAATATATATTATTATACACTATAATATATATTATTATACATTATAATATATATTATTATACATTATAATATATATTATTATACACTATAATATATATTATTATACACTATAATATATATTATTATACATTATAATATATATTATTATACACTATAATATATATTATTATACACTATAATATATATTATTATACATTATAATATATATTATTATACATTATAATATATATTATTATACACTATAATATATATTATTATACATTATAATATATATTATTATACACTATAATATATATTATTATACATTATAATATATATTATTATACACTATAATATATATTATTATACACTAATATATATTATTATACATTATATAACCCTAACCTTGCAATACATTATATATTATTATACACTATAATATATATTATTATACATTATAATATATATTATTATACACTATAATATATATTATTATACATTATAATATATATTATTATACACTATAATATATATTATTATACATAATATAACCCTAACCCTGCATTACATTATATATTATTATACACTATAATATATATTATTATACATTATATAACCCTAACCCTGCATTACATTATTATATATTATTATACATTATAATATATATTATTATACATTATATAACCCTAACCCTGCAATACATTATATATTATTATACACTATAATATATATTATTATACATTATATAACCCTAACTGACAGAGAAATTCGTTTTTATAAGTCTTTTATTTCATATTTCTCTGTAGTAGTGTCTTAAAATATTATAACTTTCATGCTTATCATATATTCATATCTTGCTTGACGTATATTCATACATGCTTTATATTTTATAATCTTATATGCACATTTAGTTAGTTAGTGCCTCCAGGCAGTAAAATGTCTCCACGGCTGCATATCATATAGATAACAAATGTCTCCAAGTGTCCTAGTTTCGAGGTCAGGCAGGGAACACGTTGCCCCGGCAACCTGTCCTCCTTTTTCTGTGCAGGCATAAACCAAACACCAGATGCTTTAGACTCAACAACTGTAAATCTTTGTGTGTGTGTGTTTCATTAAAGAGACTTTGCTTTTAGTTTTCTAGCTGTAGTTCCCTGGAGCAACGCTGGTGAAAGGAATTTTTCCTTTCTAACAGACGGAAAGGGTTTTTTGCCTTCTCCCTAATGAGAGTAAAAACTGTTTTATCCTGTGAGTACATGTAAAGACGTAATTATTGACAACCGCAACCCGGAGAGATGATTGCTGATGTTTGTTAAATGTACAACAGGAGGGAAATGACAGAGAAATTCGTTTTTATCTCTGTAGTAGTGTCTTAGAATATTATACCTTGCATGCTTAAATTCATATTCATATCATAATCATAACTTTCATGCTTATCATATATTCATATCTTGCTTGACGTATATTCATACATGCTTTTATATTTTATAATCTTATATGCACATTTAACCAACTATATGTTTTCCTTAAAGCTGTTAGCACCGCCATAAAGTCTACTCTGTTGTAAATCCTTTAGATAGTCTTAGTTTCGAGGTCAGGCCCTCTGTCCTCCTTTTTCTGTGCAGGCATAAACCAAACACCAGATGCTTTAGACTCAACAACTGTAAATCTTTGTGTGTGTGTGTTTCAATGAAGAGACTTTGCTTTTAGTTTCTAGCTGTAGTTCCCTGGAGCAACGCTGGTGAAAGGTTGCTCTTGCGCGTTCTCCCCTTTTGCTGCAAAAGTCCATTAACTGCATATTTTGCCGTCTGCGTCTCGTTCTTTGCTTGACCATGGTTATTTAGTAAGATAAAGTGTCCTGAACCTGACATTTTCTGGTGCCGAAACCCGGGAGTCAACAGCCGAGGAGTCCAGGACCGCGCCCGATCAAGGCCAGAGGATCTGTTAACAGCCGTCCACCTCTTCGTGGGACGGGGCCATAGGTTGGTCCGGTGCTGCCCTGCACCCTCGGTGACGACTCCCCATGGTCGAGCAGCGGACAGACACGGTGAGTGTGGCAGTTCTGAGTTTCTCATGTAAAAAAGAGGTGCACGGGCCTGGGGCCAGTTCTTTCTAGCTAAATTTGAAAGTGTCATTAATGATGCCGCGCTGTCTGGGACTTTATTGAGTTCTTTATTCTGTTACCTGTGGACGGACAAAAAGCTTGACGTAATGGCTGTGTGTCTTACTGTCTGGGACTGTATTGAGTGATTTGTTGTGGATGCTCGGGGCAGATATAAGGCTCGAAGCCAGGCTGTTGTTGATGATTGCTTTCCGTCTGGGACAATTAGCTGAGCTTAAACGGGAACTATCTGTTGATACGTTCCGAGGGACACTTTTCCCCGAGCGGGGAAACCGTTGTTGGTGTCCGGCGGCCATTCTGAATACCTCAGAAGTTTGGCAGGGTGATCACAGCTTGTGTCTTGTTTGTCTTGTTATTGTGGTTTTATTGTTTTGTGTTTGCCGTTACGCTATGTGTGTCTGTTCATAGCGGGTTGTTGTTGTCTGATACACTGTGTGTGTGTTTGCATAGCAGGTGTTTGTATTGTTTGTGACAATTTGCTGTTTGTTTGAAGACAATAAGGGTGTTGCTGCACAGCGGTTTATTGAGATAACTTGTGGTTCTTTGTGAGATTTTGCTTAGGACAGGGACACAGGTTGGTGTAGCGCAGTGTTATATTGTGGAAATTGTGTGATTTGTGAAATAGAGCAGGAAGTATGGGTCAAAATCAGAGTTCTGCCGTTCCTAAAGATGTAAAATTCATGGAAAAAGCCTTCCCGGGAAGTGTAGAATTTGTAAAAGATTGGACAGATAAATACGGTTTTGATGGGCAGCTTGGACTAGCGTCTGTTACTAGTTTATTACAGCGATTGCAGGTGGAGGAGAGAGTTGCTATTAAGGAGAAAAAGAGACGGAGGATACAGAGAGAGCTGAGTGCTGCAGGAATGTGGAGAGAGCAGGCAGCCAACAGAGAGACAGAGACAGATAAGGGAAACTACAGAGACAACTTTTTTCCTTGTTCTCTGTTTGCGCCTTTTTATTTGGAATATAACGAAAACCAAGCATAAATCACAGTCTGAAAATGGGGATTCACTCAAAATTGGCTGGGAACAGTCAGAACAGGAAACAACGGAGCCTGGGGCGCCTAAATAAAGGTGAGCAGAACCTGTTGGGAATCGAATCTGCACATTGGTGATATCCAAATTAAGGCAATGATGTTTTCATGGTCTGACTGATAAAAACTGAAGTGATCCAGTGGGGTTATTAATGCTACGTGTTGTTGAAGAGTAAAGAGTAGCCAAACAGCGGGTTTGGTGAGAAGTAGTGTGTATTTTGTCTGAGAGACAGACTACACACATGGAGGAGGTAATGTGTTAAAATTTCTGAACGCAGAACCTCTTAAAAACATGAGTATTGCTGAAATTTCTTTGCAAATTCTATGAGGAGTAATGCATGTTTACAATCACAATTATATGAGGGTGTCTGACGAATTACATACATTGATTACTGAGTTGGGACCAGATCCCTATAGATTACAGATGGACTTGTTGGTAAAAGAAAAGAAAAAAAACAATGAGTCAGAGAGCTAGTGAGAGAAATTAGGAAAAAGTAATGGAAGAATATAAAACAGTTGGTTGATACCAATTCCAAAATTATTAGATTTAAGAAAAATTAATAAAAAAGGGTACATGCATGTACGTGTGTATGGGTATATATATATATATATATATGGATATATATTTATTTATATTTGAAATTGCTCAAGAAGAATGAGCCAGAGTACATGGATTGCCACTGTTATGGGAAGACTAAGTTTATTTTATTTTTTTATTTTTATTTCCAGTCAAGTGCCACACGTTTCACTAGCAAAAACATATGATATGAGATGGAAAGATTTGGGAGAAGTGGCACTCAAAGTTCATAGAGCAGATGATTAAGGGCCAGTTGATGACCCAGGGTTGGCATACAGCCCCTCCAGTGAAACGTACAGATATCAACAGGGGTGGGGGGTGCTTACCACACCCGACCTACGCAAAACTGACCAATGATTTACATCCATGTGTCTGAGTGAGAGAGATGTACAGGACCCAGCAGGGGTCCTTTAATGTTTATGGACTAAAGGGCCTGCCGATGTAGGCCTGATGAAAGCTGCCCAAAAACCAAACCAAGGCCAGACTGGCAGCCCAGGGTGAGACAATGCCCACTCAGACCAGAGGCAGAGAGAGACATTGCACCTGTAATTAGAGAGTTAGTAGAAGCAGGACTAATCAGAGAATAACTAAAGCCTGTAATGGGAAAATCACATAGACAAGATTTTCTTTTAGTTAATTGTTCATTTATCAAGTGGTTCTACATCGTAGGTGGCAACGAAAAGCAGGCGCCTCAAGAGATATGCAACGGTCAGCTTGCCCAAACTGTAGGTTAGAACCTGAACCTGATACTAACCCTGCATTACATTATATATTATAATATATATTATTATACATTATATAACCCTAACCCTGCATTACATTATTATATTTTATTATACACTATAATATATATTATTATACATTATATAACCCTAACCCTGCATTACATTATATATATATTATTATACATTATATAACCCTAACCCTGCATTACACTATAATATATATTATTATACATTATATAACCCTAACCCTGCATTACACTATAATATATATTATTATACATTATGTAACCCTAACCCTGCATTACATTATTATATATTATTATACATTATATAACCCTAACCCTGCATTACATTATTGTATATTATACACTATAATATATATTATTATACTTGTATCATTATCTCTGCATGTCCTCCCCCCCCTCCTTGGGTCTACCAAAGGCACCTTCAGCAGACGGCAAGATGGCAACCGGAGCAGGAAAGAAGGGCAAGAAGGAGGAGGAGGAGGAGCCTGCAGCAGTGAAGGAGGAAGAGGAGGAGGAGGAGCCTGCAGCAGTGAAGGAGGAAGAGGAGGAGGAGCAGCCTGCAGCAGTGATGGAGGAAGAGGAGTATGTGGTGGAGAAGGTGTTGGACCGCAGAGTGGTGAAGGGAAGAGTAGAGTTTCTGCTGAAATGGAAGGGGTTCTCAGAGTAAGTATGAGTCTAGAATATTAATACTTGGTGTTCTTGGTCCTGAGATATATAATATATTTACATATTGGAAAGTGTCATCATGGTATCACACCCTCAAAGTTGAAGGTTTGGTATTTTGACACTAAGTTGCAGACCCACAAATAACATTACAAGATGGCAATAGAATAAAGTAATAATAGGAATGCTAATTAGAGTGAGAATGGATTGTCTAAAAACAAAGTGTGAGGAGATGTTCTTCTGTCTGCACTCACCTTTCCAGTGAAGATAACACATGGGAGCCACAAGACAACCTGGACCAGGACCTTATCACCGAGTACATGCAGACACACAAGGAGACGGAGGAGAAGAAGAAGGAGGGCAAGAGGAAAGGTGTCAGGGAGGAGGAGGTGAGTGAAGGAAAGAGGGTACTCCAGACTGAAGAGTCCCAGAAATCTAATCTCAATATTAATGAATGCACACAGAGGGTTTCTCAAATGTCTTTTAGGATTTATATATTATGTAGCGCCCCCTGATGGCCGATATTCAACAGATTTGTTCGACAAACTCAGAATGGGATTGAAAACAAAAATACTCATTAATAGTATTTAATTTGGACAAGATATCCAAAAGTTTGCGTGGGTTGCTAGCTACAAAAATTAGTTTTTTTCACAACTTAACAATTTTTTATCCAAACGAAATTCTTTTATTAGTTTTTTGTAACGCCCAACTCAAGATGCTATACGCTAAGCTTCAGCCAGATCGATCACGAGACCCCGGACGAGTTTGGAAAAGTATGTTTTGCACATTTCACGATTTTTGTAAAAGACATCCCAACCCCAAATGGATGTGGCCGATATAGCATCCTGAGGTTGCTGGTACAAAACCTTACTGAATCAATTTCCTTTGGTTCCCAAATGAGGAAGTTACATATATGATTTATTTTTTATTGTAAATAGAGACCCAGACAAACCTTTTGCATATCAAGTCAAAATTAAATACTATCGAGGTGAATCCTGAGATTCTTTTTTCATCCCACTCTGAGACTCTGGACCAAATCTTTACAAAGGTATACCATATTTTTTGCACTATAGTGCGCACTAGATTATAAGGCGCACTGTCAATGAATGGTCTATTTTTGATCTTTTTTCATATATAAAGCGCACCGGACTAGAAAGCGCATTAAGCGGGAAATAAAACCAGTCAGTCAAACTTTATTAAACATGTTCACAATAACTCTCAACATTATCAAACGTTAATGAGCGTATTCACAATAAATACCAACCTTGTTAAGTTGTAACACATAACACAATACACTCAATTTTTCTGTTTATTCCTTGTCCACAAATCCTTCAAATTCTTCATCTTCAGTGTCCGAGTTTAACAGTTGGGCGATTACGGCATCCAAAATGCCCGAATCCCTCTCGTCATTATCCGAGTCAGTGTCGTTGCTGTTAGCTGGAAGTTCAGTGATGATTCCGGCCTTTGTGAAGACTCGGACCACAGTTGAGACTGATACCTTAGCCCAGGCATCCACGATCCATTGGCATTGGGCGGCTGTGGCTCAGTGGTAGAGCGGTTGCCTGCCAATTGGAAGGTTGGTGGTTCAATCCCTGGCCCTGCAGTCCCATGTCGAAGTGTCCTTGGGCAAGACACTGAACCCCGAGTTGCCCCCGATGCTGTGCATCGGAGTGTGAATGTGTGTGAGTGTTTATCTGATGAGCAGATGGCACCTTGTACGGCAGCCTCGGCCACAGTGTATGAATGTGTGTGAATGGTGAATGGTTCCTGTATGATGTAAAAAGCGCTTTGAGTAGTCGTTAAGACTAGAAAAGCGTTATATAAATACAGCACATTTACATTTACATATAGTGGCGTAGGTCGCCCGGCGCTGTCTCCCTGTCTTGGTGAATGTGTGTTCGCCTTCTGTCATCCACTGCTCCCACGCAGCTCGCAGTTTAACTTTGAACGCCCTGTTAACACCAATATCTAGCAGCTGGAGTTCTTTAGTTAATCCACCTGGAATGATGGCAAGCTCCGAATTAGTTTGCTTCACTTGGTTTTTGACAGCATCGGTGAGATGGGCTTGCATGGAGTCGCAGATCAATAGGGACGGAGATTTGTGAAAAAAGCCATCCAGTTGCTGCGAGACGGTAGTTCGTGTGCGGATGGAGAGATTACGTCTTTTCATAAAACGAAAGCACCAAGAAGGACCGCCTCGAAAGTCATTGATATTTATGTCCCGTGCTAATGCTGTTGCCTTCAGTCGAATAGAGACTGTAGAGACTCTTCTACCTGCTGCTCTCTGTTCAATAACCCACTGTTCAATTTTGTCCTCTAACTGTGGCCATCTCGCTTTGTTCCCGCGGAAACTCTGTGTGGTCTTCTTTACTTGGCGCAGGTCATCTTCTTGCTTCCTCCACTTCCGTACCATTGATTCATTCATGTTGAATTCTCTCGCAGCTGCTCTATTCCCATGTTCAACTGCGTGACTTGAGTTTGAAGTCCGCGTCGTAGGCGTGTCTTTTGACAGGTGCCATTTTGAGGTCCTTATACACACACTGTAATATTATGGTGAAGCCCAGTATATATTACTCCGTGACGCTCCTGGCTACGGTAGCCGTAATGCTGCAAGTGGTGCGGCTTTGTAGTTTACCAAAGTCGTACTAAAACATTTTGACTTAGCGCCGTGAGCGCCTTGTACCACACAAAATCGCTTAGAGGTCACTAAGCAAAACCAGAATTAATCCATATATACGGCGCTTCGGTTTATAAGGCGCACTGTAGTTTTTTTGAGAAAATTAAAGGCTTTTAAGTGCGCCCTATAGTGCAAAAAATACGGTATATCTCTCTATGGACTGCCCATGGGATCTTTACCTAATTTGAAGTGTTTGATCTAGGGCCACTCCTAAGGCCACACATACAATGGTGTACTGATTGGTTAAAGTGGGCGTGGCCCAATACACCCCCAAAATGCTTTTTAGCAACAAAAACCAACTGTCTTTTGAGCTTGTCTTTTTGTGGTGGACGAAATGTCTTCAACACCCTTTCACCAAGTCCAGTTGCCCTTGATTTGAACCTTTCTTGGATACTATATCCTGGATGACTCAGAACCTTTACATACATCGAAGCTATGATTTTAAACATCCTTGATCACGACATATGCGCCTGTGTTTGTCAGAGGCATCAGTGATGCTCAGCAGTTTTGTTCCAGAGCAGAAAGCTCTGCTGAGCTTCAGAAATGCTTGAGGAAATGGAGCTTGTGTGGACAATACCACATTACTTGCTCAATAACAGAGGTAAACTTCTGAAAAGCTGTTTGATTCAGACACCAGTGACGCTACTGAGAAGTAGTTAAACTAGTATCGTTACTGCCCAATACTGCTGGCCATGCAAGTTTGATTTTAATGGGGATGTTGGCAGGTAATTAAGAAACGTAATGCATCAGTCAAACAAGGTTCCATAGACATGCTCTAAATGTTTCTAGTTTAAGATAAAGCTCTACAGCATGGCACCTCACTAACTCACTCTCTTGGTTTTTCTGTCTGTTGATAGAAACGGAGAGGAAGAGGAGTCAAACGTCACCGCTGTCAGCACTGTGACAAATCCTTCACAACATCAGGAAGTTTAAAGATTCATCAGAGAGTTCACACTGGAGAGAAACCTTACAGCTGTGACCAATGTGGGGCAGCTTTCACAATGCAGAGTAACCTAAAAAAACATCAACGCATTCACACTGGAGAGAAACCTTACAGCTGTGAACAATGTGGAAAAACTTTTTCCCATAGTAGTAGCCTTAAATCTCACCAGCGCATTCACACTGCAGAGAAGCCGTACAGCTGTGATCAATGTGGGAAAACCTTTTCTCGGAGTGGTTGCCTTAAAAGTCACCAGCGCATTCACACTGGAGAGAAGCCGTACAGCTGTGAACAATGTGGAAAAACTTTTTCCCATAGTAGTAGCCTTAAATCTCACCAGCGCATTCGCACTGGAGAGAAGCCATACAGCTGTGAACAATGTGGAAAAACTTTTTCTCAGAGTGGTCACCTTAAATCTCACCAGCGCATTCACACTGGAGAGAAGCCGTACAGCTGTGATCAATGTGGGGCAGCTTTCACAATGCAGAGTACCCTAAAAAAACATCAACGCATTCACACTGGAGAGAAACCTTACAGCTGTGATCAATGTGGAAAAACTTTTTCCCATAGTAGTCACCTTAAATCTCACCAGCGCATTCACACTGGAGAGAAGCCGTACAGCTGTGATCAATGTGGGGCAGCTTTCACAATGCAGAGTACCCTAAAAAAACATCAACGCATTCACACTGGAGAGAAACCTTACAGCTGTGATCAATGTGGAAAAACTTTTTCCCATAGTAGTCACCTTAAATCTCACCAGCGCATTCACACTGGAGAGAAGCCGTACAGCTGTGATCAATGTGGAAAAACTTTTTCTCGGAGTGGTAACCTTAAAACTCACCAGCGCATTCACACTGGAGAGAAGCCGTATAGCTGTAAACAATGTGGGGAAACTTTTTCTCGGAGTGGTCACCTTAAAAGACACCAGCGCATTCACACTGGAGAGAAGCCGTATAGCTGTAAACAATGTGGGGAAACTTTTTCTCAGAGTGGTCACCTTAAAAGACACCAGCGCATTCACACTGGAGAGAAGCCGTACAGCTGTAAACAATGTGGGGAAACTTTTTCTCGGAGTGGTCACCTTAAACACAAACACAAATAACCACGCTCAAACAGTTCGTATGTGTCATTGATTTGTTTTTATTATTGCAAATAACGTATTAAATCAATTTCATTTCAATTTATTTATAGTATCAATTCACAACAAGAGTTATCTTAAGACACTTTACAGATAGAGTAGGTCTAGACCACACTCCAGAATTTACAAGGACCCAACAGTTTCCTCCAGAGCAAGCAACAGTGCGACAGTGGCGAGGAAAAACTTCCTTTTAGGCAGAAACCTCGGTCAGACCCAGGCTCTTGGTAGGCGGTGTCTGATGGGCCGGTTGGGGTTAGAATGAAAAGTGGCAATAACAGTCCCAAAAAAAATAGTAGTTGTTAGTAGTCCTTTGTAGTCAGCATAGCAGAGTGTAGCAGGAGGAACATGGCATCACAGAGCGTGTTGCGGGACCAGGGCGACAGCTGCAACCTTGATTTTGGAGCCTCCCTGATCCGAGGAAATATACTGGGGGAAAAAGAACATGAGGACTCCGGGGAATGACTCCCCAGAGCTAGGTTAGTAACAAGCATTTCTGGGACATGGATGCACATAATTGGAAAGATAGAGGAGAGAGGAGCCTGGTCAGGCTACAACTCTGCCCAAACCCTCCCTTGGTTAGGGTAGGGGGAGAGACACTTAGGGTTAAGGTCAGGAGGGTCAGGGTTAAGGTCAGGAAGGTCAAAGTAGGGGATAGGATACAGACCCGGGTTAGGGTAGGGGGAGAGAAAATGAGGGTTAGAGTCAGGAAGGTTAGAGAGGGGGATGAGACACAAACCCTGGTTAGTGTAGGGCATATTATTATATATGCCCTAACTATAAGGGCATATTAGGGCAACTATTATGGTTACTATGCTTGTTGCTGTGAGAACATAATCATTTAAGTCTGTTTTTATATAATCATGATGTGTGTACATTGTTCTATTAATTACCCTGAAACTTGGTGTAGAGGTACAGAGTGTCCTCGCCACATGTTTGTTTCATTGTCCTTTGTGCACCCTGGTGTCCCTCTCAGCTATGCTATCTCTGCCCTGTAGGTATGTGGTGCACCCAAAAAGCACATCAGTTACAACCAAAGAAGCACATGTTTGTTCCATCCTAGACAATGTGATATGAAACTGTTACATTACACCTGCTCCATGCATGTTGGTAACAAAGGGCTGACCACCCGTTTTTTAATATATGCCAGCAGAAAGAGGTCCAGGGTCAGACAAACCTGGGGTGAGCAGCTGTGGTGACAACCGATGTAACTCACTGTAGCTTTGTCTCTAGAATATTCTACAGCAAATAAAGTTCTATATTCCAACTATATGTCTTGGACCCTTCTTCCTGAAAAGAATCTAGGGGCAGGATTTGACCCCAACAGTAGATAGCCTCACTTCTGCCTCCTTAAATATTTCAAAAGGGGTGGCTCAAGGCTCAATCCTTGGGCCTCTTCTTTTTATTATTTATACAAACAATCTCTGCAATAATATAAAAAATGCAAACTATCATTACTATGCTGATGACACTGTTCTGTATTGTTCTGGGTCCACATTAGGTCAAGCAGTCCCACATTTACAGTCCGCTTTTAACATCTTGCAATGTAATCTGGCAAGATGGGGGGATATTCTGTCTCATAGTTATGATTTTGTTGTTGAAAATGTAGCAAATTCTTCACATTTTTCAGCACTTTATCTCTGATGGAGTTGTAGTTGGTGGATTAATAATTCGATCAACAGTGGAAAGAAGCCCTTTGCTCTTTGCTGTTGTTAATATTTTAGAGAAGAAAGACTGGCCGGTTCCATTTCTTTGTTGTAGTGGTTCACTTTATTCTTCTAGATGTCGTAGTGAACATGGAGTTTGGTTTGTCTCCACTTTGGTTCTGCCTGGCGACTCTCTCTCTTCCTCTGCCTAACAACCGCTCCCTCCATAGAGTTAAAGTTGTTTACAGGGTCAGTTAATGGTGCCGGCGGTAATGGGGGGTTATTTACAGGGTTCATAAAGGCTTCAATAGTGACATTATTTTAACTGTTGGGTAGCTTTCTGCTGTACAGAAAAAGCAGACACATCAAAGAATATGTAACAATAACCTGAGATAGCAACGCCCCCCCTCCCCCCAAGGGCACAGTGGTACTTTGTAAAAGGCGCTGGTGAGCCTTCTTGACCAGGACATGTCCGCCGAGATGTGGATCCCCAGAAACTTGAAACTGGAGACACGCTCAACAGCCATTCCGTTGATGTGGATGGTGTCGTGCGTGCCTCTGGACTCTTTCCTGAAGTCCACGATGAGCTCCTTGGTTTTGGTGGTGTTGAGGAGCTGGTTATTTTCAGTGCACCATGTGGCCAGGTGCTTGATCTCTTCCCTATAGGCAGTCTCATCGTTGTTGCTAATGAGACCAATCACCGTGATGTCGTCCGCAAACTTGATGATGGAATTAGATCCGTACACAGGCTTGCAGTCGGAGGTGAAGAGGGAGTAGAGAAACGGCCCTGTGGTACACCAGTGTTGAGTGTGATGGACGTGGAGCAGTTGGAGCCTGATTGAACATTCTGGGGTCTGTTGGTCAAAAAGTCCAAAATCCAGTTGCACGTGGAGGTGGTGATGCCCAGGCCTCCAAGTTTGGCTATTAGCTTAGTTGGAATGACAGTGTTGAATGCTGAGCTGAAGTCAACAAACAGCATGCATGCATAAGTGTTGTTATTGTCCAGATGTGTGAGCACAGAGTGCAGTGCCATGGAAACTGCATCCTCTGTGCTCCTATTGCTGTAGGCAGACTGGTGTGAGTCCAATGTGGATGGTAGCGAGTCTTTTAGGTGTGCCAGGACCAGCCGCTCAAAGCACTTCATTACGATGGGTGTGAGTGCTACAGGGCGGTAGTCGTTAAGGCACTTCGGGCTGGAGTGTTTTGGCACTGGCACAATGGAAGTGCATTTAAAGCATGTTGGTACAGCTGCTTGGGCAAGAGACAGGTTGAAAATGTCTGTAAAAACCCCAGCGAGCTGCTCCGCACATGCCCTGAGAACGCGTCCAGGGATGTTATCTGGTCCAGCAGCCTTGTGCGTGCTGATCCTGCTCAGTGCCTTGCAGACATCTGTGGAGGAGAGTGTGATTGGCGGGTGGTCGGCTGAGGGTTTGAGCTTGGTGGCAGTTTCTCTGTTGTCTCTTTCAAAGCGAGCATAAAAGTCATTCAGCTCGTTCAGGAAGTTGACATCAGTGGCTGCAGGGGTGGAGTGAGTGGGTTTATAGTCACTGATGGCCTGAATGCCCTGCCACATGTATTGAAAAAGTGTCCCTTTTTTCTTAAGCTTGTAGCAGTGCTTGGCCTCTCTGATGCCCCTTTTCAGATTTGCTCTGGATGTGCTGTAGGCCTGTGCATCTCCTGATCTGAAGGCAGTATTGCGTGTTGCACTTCCCTGTTCATCCATGGCTTCTGATTTGGGTATGTGGTGATCTGCTCCTGGGTTGTAACATTGTCTGTGGTGGTGTTAATATAATCCAGTACAGAGGAGGTGTAGCAGTCAGGGTCTGTGTGAGAGCCACTGGTGGCTTGAGAAGCAAACATACTCCAGTCTGTGTGTAGAAACCTTCCTGAAGTGCTAAATCTGCTCCTGCAGGCCACACCTTGATGGTCTTCACTGATGGCTTCACCCGATTGATGAGAGGTGCATATTTGGGGGTGAGGAACAAAGAAAGGTGATCTGACTGTCCCAGGTAGGGGAGGGGTGTCGCGACGTAAACTCCTGTTTGTGTAAGCATGGTCTAAAGTTTTGTTTCCTCTGGTGTGACAGGAAACATGCTGGTGAAATTTTGGTAGCACTGACTTTAAGTTTGAATGATTAAAATCACCTGCAGCAATAAACGCAGCTTCCGGGTGAGCGGTCTGTTGTTTCCTGATGGCTGCGTGAAGTTCTTTCATAGCAGACCTGGCGTCAGCATCTGGGGGAGTATAGGTTGCAGTGATAATGGTAGAAGTGAACTCCCGTGGTAGATAGAACCGTCTACATTTAACCAGGGGAAACTCAAGGTTAGCTGAACAATGTCTCCCAACAATAGCAGAGTTTGTGCACCAAGCTTTGTTAATGTAAATGTACAATCCACCGCCTCTTGTCTTACCGGAGCCATCTATTATTTGCCCGGAATGTTTGGCGTCCCGCTAGCTCAATAGCATTGTCCGGTATTCTGCTGTTTAACCATGTTTCCGTGAAGATTAGGACATTACAGTTCAAAAGTCTCTTGCTGTATGTAATGCTGAGTCGGATCTCCTCCATTTTGTTCATCAGCGACCGTACATTGGCAAGGAAAATACTTGGTAAACAGAGCCGGTGTGGTGTTAGCTTTAGCTTAGCTCTTAGTCCTCACAGCTTCCCCCGCCTTTGTTTACGATCTCGACGCCGCCTGAACGCTTCCGCCCGGCCGGGCAGAGTGCGTAGCCTCGGGTCTTCTGGCGATCTCAGGAAGGAGTCCAAGGTTGTCCATAAAACTGTCGGAAATTCGCAAACCAATATCCAAAAGCTCACGTCGGGTGTACGATGTAAAGGCACAACTGTTCTGCACGAACAAACCCGAAATGAGCAAGAAAAATACCGCAAAATTGCAGAATCTGGAGAGACCGCGAGCCTCGCGATGTACTCGCGCCGCCATCTTGGTCAGTTTAAGGGTTCTAGGGCCACACATACAATGGTGTACTGATTGGTTAAAGTGGGCGTGGCCCAATACACTCCCAAAATGCTTTTTAGCAACAAAAACCAACTGTCTTTTGAGCTTGTCTTTTTGTGCTAGACGAAATGTCTTCAACACCCTTTAACCGAGTCCAGTTGCCCTTGATTTGAACCTTTCTTGGATACTATATCCTGGATAACTCCCCCACTAACACAGAACGTTTAGGGAACGTTAGTTTTCGGTTCTCTAAAGGTTAGTTCGAACCAAACCAAAAACTAACGTTTAGGGAACGTTCCCTCCTGGTTATAACGTTCCCTAAACGTTAAGAGAACCAACCAACTGTAACGTTCCCCTGCGGTTGCGCCGTACCTTCACACAACGTTCCCGTTTGGTTATTTTTGGTTGTTCTGAGTTTTTGAAGTGGCATAAAGGTTTGCTGTCGCTTGATTTAAATTCACTCAAAAAATATTGGACTTCTACAATCTAAGTAAGATAAACAGCATAGCGAGATAATGTATTTATTTTAAGGCTGATATCAATTTAGCCTAAAGCAGCACCTTTGTGGTTGAATTTATTTTATAACTGTATTAGTGAAAATACTTAAAACAAGAATCTATCAATAGAACGATTTTCACAACTAAGAAAATTCACTTCTTTAATTTAGTTTGCAAACCGAACCGTTACACCCTGACCCCAGTAGGGGGGCTCTGCTCTGAGGAGACCGTGACCCCAGTAGGGGGGCTCTGCTCTGTGGAGACCGATTCCCGCGTTAGCTACGTGAAGAAGAAAACGCTACAGGACCGACCACGCTGCACAGATTGGCAAGCTCACGGAAAGGTAAGCAAAGAACTTTACAGTTTAATGATGTTGTGGTTGTAATGGGAGGGTTTGTGGTTTAACATTAAACTCTTTCCCTTGTATGGCTTTCTTATATTCCGGTTCTTGTTAGGTTGACCAAAAAAAAAGTTTGGCTGAAGTAAACAACTCACTTTAGCAGAAGGCAAGGCAAGGCAGCTTTATTTGTATAGCACATTTCAGCAACAGGGCAATTCAAAGTGCTTTACATAAAATCAGTTAAACAGATAAAACACATGTACAAACAGTTAAAAATCATAAGCATTAAAAACCGATAAAACACATGAATAGATAAAACATTAGGACACATAAAACACAAGAATAAAAGTTACAGTGCAGCATAAGAAATTTAAAGAAATGAGCAGTCATTTAAGAAAGGCAGCATCAAAAAGAAAGGTCTTCAGCCTTGATTTAAAAGAACTGAGAGTAGCAGCAGATCTGCAGGTTTCTGGGAGTTTATTCCAGATATGAGGAGCATAGAAACTGAAAGCTGCTTCACCCTGTTTAGTTCTGACTCTGGGGACAGAAAGTAGACCTGTCCCAGATGACCTGAGCGGTCTGGGTGGTTCATAGTGGAGTAGCAGATCAGAAATGTATTTTGGACCTAAACCGTTTAGTGATTTATAAACTAGCAAAAGTACTCCTCCCAGCTGGACGTGCCTGGACCACCTCCCTAGGGACCCCCCCAGGAGGCATCCTTACCAGATGCCCGAACCACCTCAACTGGCTCCTTTCGACGCGAAGGAGCAGCGGCTCTACTCTGAGCTCCTCTCGAATGACTGAGCTTCTCACCCTATCTCTAAGGGAGACGCCAGCCACCCTCCTGAGGAAACCCATTTCGGCCGCCTGTACCCTGGATCTCGTTCTTTCGGTCATGACCCAGCCTTCATGACCATCGGTGAGGGTAGGAACGAAAATTGCCCGGTAGATCGAGAGCTTTGCCTTCTGGCTCAGCTCTCTTTTCGTCACAACGGTGCGATAAACAGAATGTAATACCGCGAACAAGACCCCAAGGTACTTAAACTCCTTCACTTGGGGTAAGGACTCACTCCCTACCTGAAGAAAGCACTCCATCGGTTTCCTGCTGAGAACCAAGTAATACTAAGTTTGAAATTTTGCCACTATCTGTGTTAAGGTGGATGTCATTAAAGACTTTGACAAGAGCCGTCTCAGTGCTGTGGTGTGGTCGGAAACCTGACTGAAAGGTATCAAAACTGTTGTTTAGTGACAGGAAATGGCTGAGTTGTAAAAAAAACCGCTTTTTCAATGATTTTAGCAGAAATATTTCCCCTCGTCGCCATCTTGCTATGAGTTGCTCAAATCTTTTCTTTTTAGTAAACTCTTTGTGCGCAAACCATGTTCTCATTGCTGAGTTCATGTGTTGAGCCCCAGATGAGACTCATGTTGTGTCGAGCCTTCTTAGTGTTTTAAACATGTTGATTTTGATGCTCTTATAGAAGGGCCCTAGCCCATAGAAGGGCCCTAGCTCTCCCATTCACAAGGCGAGGCCAGAGTTGTGCTTTAGATGGATTGCATACATCTTTCCCTTTGTTTGCTGCTGTGCACGACGTGTCTGCTTTGTCGCATTGTATGTTTTGTGTCATGTTAACATGCTTGCGTTTATGTTACAAATTAGATATCATATTTTCCCGTTTTTTTTATAATTAGTTGTAGTGTACAGTAAATAAGTCAAGCCAGTACAATCCAAGTCCTTTAGGCAGGTAGATTGGCGGCCATCTTGCAACGCACTTCAGACAGTTATCGGCAAGCTGAGTGAAGGATACAGCAAGGGACGTAATATGCGTATCCTACACAGCTGCAGTACTGGCTTTACTATCTGACCCCATGCATTTCTGTGGATGCTGTGTCTCCCCATTACAAAGTATCTGGGCTACAAAGCAGAAATCCTGTCACGTACAATGTTTACACTGGCTGTATATATTTAAATATTCTTTTTGCAATCAGTAGAAATTGTATGATCTGTTATTTCAGATGAATCTGTTCCACAAACAAGAAAGCATTCCGTTGGATACATTTGAGGAGAAGATGGATGAGCTGCTCATGCTCTCCCTGTCAACTTCCTCTGCTTCAATCACAGCGTACCATTTGCCCAACAGCAGCTGGGCCAAATATCCAGTTAAAAAAAATTTGGCTGTGTACAGGTAACCTATTGCTGCTATACTATATGTTAATAAATATTTTTTTTCGCGCTACTGGATCACAAATGTTCTCTTAACATAGATTCCTACGCTAAAGCTGTGGACCGGTGTCGGGGGCTGAGGGACATGTCCAGCATCGAGACAGAAGATGAAGCAAGGCAGCACCTACGCCCAAGGAGGTTCATGACAGATTCTTCAAGCGATGGTAAGACCTTAATTATAGACTACATATCAGTACAAATGATCTGGTCTCTGTATTCCAGATGAATCTGTTGCACGAGCAGATCAACTGTCCAGGGCGGAGCGTGTGTCTGTAAGTTAAAATGTATGCATGCATATAAGAAACCAGTCATATTTCTTAACATGGAACCACTGACAGTCAACATGGTGCATATCATGTGATTGTTCTGTTTGTCTCTTCCTGTCTTCTTTCAGCTCAGCAGATAACACTTCCTCCACCACCTGCATGTAAGTTTTTTATATATATTTTGTGTAATTGTCTAATGTAACAGAATAGGTTGCCTGCACATGCACTTACAAAATATGAACCTATCAACTTAATCATCTTTATATAATTTATTTATTTTATGTATCAATGCCATGCAGGAAACCAGCTGGTTGCCCAGAGCAGGATGAGTCTTTAGTGACCCTACCACGGATTGCCACTTCATCTCGGGACCCAGTTGAAGGTACAGTTGCTTTGAATTTTGCAATGAAGTACAATTTAATGGCAAGGATCACTAGAGTAACATAACGTTTTTGTTGTTTTAAACAGAAGAATTGAAGGTAATATGAAGGTAAAAACGCTGTAGTATAGCATGTCGAAAAATCTAGAAAAAGCCATAGTATAGCATGTCGAAAATCTAGGAAAATCTAGAAAAAGCCATAGTATAGCATGTCGAAAATCTAGAAAAAGACATAGTATAGCATGTCGAAAATCTAGGAAAATCTAGAAAAAGCCATAGTATAGCATGTCGAAAATCTAGAAAAAGCCATAGTATAGCATGTCGAAAATCTAGGAAAATCTAGAAAAAGCCATAGTATAGCATGTCGAAAATCTAGGAAAATCTAGAAAAAGCCATAGTATAGCATGTCGAAAATCTAGAAAAAGCCATAGAATAGCATGTCGAAAATCTAGAAAAAGCCATAGTATAGCATGCCGAAAATCTAGGAAAATCCAGAAAAAGCCATAGTATAGCATGTCGAAAATCTAGAAAAATCTAGAAAAAGCCATAGTATACCATGTCGAAAATCTAGAAAAAGCCATAGAATAGCATGTCGAAAATCTAGAAAAAGCCATAGTATAGCATGTCGAAAAATCTAGAAAAAGCCATAGTATAGCATGTCGAAAAATCTAGAAAAAGCCATAGTATAGCATGTCGAAAATCTAGAAAAAGCCATAGAATAGCATGTCGAAAATCTAGGAAAATCCAGAAAAAGCCATAGTATAGCATGTCGAAAATCTAGAAAAAGCCATAGTATAGCATGTCGAAAAATCTAGAAAAAGCCATAGTATAGCATGTCGAAAATCTAGAAAAAGCCATAGAATAGCATGTCGAAAATCTAGGAAAATCCAGAAAAAGCCATAGTATAGCATGTCGAAAATCTAGAAAAAGCCATAGTATAGCATGTCGAAAATCTAGAAAAAGCCATAGTATAGCATGTCGAAAATCTAGAAAAAGCCATAGTATAGCATGTCGAAAATCTAGAAAAAGCCAGAAAAAGCCATAGTATAGCATGTCGAAAATCTAGAAAAAGCCATAGTATAGCATGTCGAAAATCTAGGAAAATCTAGAAAAAGCCATAGTATAGCATGTCGAAAATCTAGAAAAAGCCATAGTATAGCATGTCGAAAATCTAGGAAAATCTAGAAAAAGCCATAGTATAGCATGTCGAAAATCTAGAAAAAGCCATAGTATAGCATGTCGAAAATCTAGAAAAATCTAGAAAAAGCCATAGTATAGCATGTCGAAAATCTAGAAAAAGCCATAGTATAGCATGTCGAAAAATCTAGAAAAAGCCATAGTATAGCATGTCGAAAATCTAGAAAAAGCCATAGTATAGCATGTCGAAAATCTAGAAAAAGCCATAGTATAGCATGTCGAAAATGTAGAAAAAGCCATAGTATAGCATGTCGAAAATCTAGAAAAAGCCAGAAAAAGCCATAGTATAGCATGTCGAAAATCTAGAAAAAGCCATAGTATAGCATGTCGAAAATCTAGAAAAAGCCATAGTATAGCACGTCGAAAATCTAGAAAAAGCCATAGTATAGCACGTCGAAAATCTAGAAAAATCTAGAAAAAGCCATAGTATGGCATGTCGAAAATCTAGAAAAATCTAGAAAAAGCCATAGTATAGCATGTCGAAAATCTAGAAAAAGCCATAGTATAGCATGTCGAATATCTAGAAAAATCTAGAAAAAGCCATAGTATGGCATGTCGAAAATCTAGAAAAAGCCATAGTATAGCATGTCGAAAATCTAGAAAAAGCCATAGTATAGCATGTCGAAAATCTAGAAAAAGCCAGAAAAAGCCATAGTATAGCATGTCGAAAATCTAGAAAAAGCCATAGTATAGCATGTCGAATAACTAGAAAAATCTAGAAAAAGCCATAGTATAGCATGTCGAAAATCTAGAAAAAGCCATAGTATAGCACGTCGAAAATCTAGAAAAAGCCATAGTATAGCACGTCGAAAATCTAGAAAAATCTAGAAAAAGCCATAGTATGGCATGTCGAAAATCTAGAAAAATCTAGAAAAAGCCATAGTATAGCATGTCGAAAATCTAGAAAAAGCCATAGTATAGCATGTCGAATATCTAGAAAAATCTAGAAAAAGCCATAGTATGGCATGTCGAAAATCTAGAAAAAGCCATAGTATAGCATGTCGAAAATCTAGAAAAAGCCATAGTATAGCATGTCGAAAATCTAGAAAAAGCCATAGTATAGCATGTCAAAAATCTAGAAAAAGCCATAGTATAGCATGTCGAAAATCTAGGAAAATCTAGAAAAAGCCATAGTATAGCATGTCGAAAATCTAGAAAAAGCCATAGTATAGCATGTCGAAAATCTAGAAAAAGCCATAGTATAGCATGTCGAAAATCTAGGAAAATCTAGAAAAAGCCATAGTATAGCATGTCGAAAATCTAGAAAAAGCCATAGAATAGCATGTCGAAAATCTAGGAAAATCCAGAAAAAGCCATAGTATAGCATGTCGAAAATCTAGAAAAAGCCATAGTATAGCATGTCGAAAATCTAGAAAAAGCCAGAAAAAGCCATAGTATAGCATGTCGAAAATCTAGAAAAAGCCATAGTATAGCATGTCGTAAATCTAGGAAAATCTAGAAAAAGCCATAGTATAGCATGTCGTAAATCTAGGAAAATCTAGAAAAAGCCATAGTATAGCTTGTCGAAAATCTAGAAAAATCTAGAAAAAGCCATAGTATAGCATGTCGAAAATCTAGAAAAAGCCATAGTATAGCATGTCGAAAATCTAGAAAAAGCCATAGTATAGCATGTCGAAAATCTAGAAAAAGCCATAGTATGGCATGTCGAAAATCTAGAAAAAGCCATAGTATAGCATGTCGAAAATCTAGAAAAAGCCATAGTATAGCATGTCGAAAATCTAGAAAAATCTAGAAAAAGCCATAGTATAGCATGTCGAAAATCTAGAAAAAGCCATAGTATGGCATGTCGAAAATCTAGAAAAAGCCAGAAAAAGCCATAGTATAGCTTGTCAAAAATCTAGAAAAAGCCATAGTATAGCATGTCGAAAATCTAGAAAAAGCCATAGTATAGCATGTCGAAAATCTAGAAAAAGCCATAGTATAGCATGTCGAAAATCTAGAAAAAGCCATAGTATAGCATGTCGAAAATCTAGAAAAAGCCATAGTATAACATGTCGAAAATCTAGAAAAAGCCATAGTATAGCATGTCGAAAATCTAGAAAAAGCCATAGTATAACATGTCGAAAATCTAGAAAAAGCCATAGTATAGCATGTCGAAAATCTAGAAAAAGCCAGAAAAAGCCATAGTATAGCATGTCGAAAATCTAGAAAAAGCCATAGAATAGCATGTCGAAAATCTAGAAAAAGCCATAGTATAGCATGTCGAAAATCTAGGAAAATCCAGAAAAAGCCATAGTATAGCATGTCGAAAATCTAGAAAAATCTAGAAAAAGCCATAGTATAGCATGTCAAAAATCTAGAAAAAGCCATTGTATAGCATGTCGAAAAATCTAGAAAAAGCCATAGTATAGCATGTCGAAAATCTAGAAAAAGCCAGAAAAAGCCATAGTATAGCATGTCGAAAATCTAGAAAAAGCCATAGAATAGCATGTCGAAAATCTAGGAAAATCCAGAAAAAGCCATAGTATAGCATGTCGAAAATCTAGAAAAAGCCATAGTATAGCATGTCGAAAATCTAGAAAAAGCCATAGTATAGCATGTCGAAAATCTAGAAAAAGCCATAGTATAGCATGTCGAAAATCTAGAAAAAGCCAGAAAAAGCCATAGTATAGCATGTCGAAAATCTAGAAAAAGCCATAGTATAGCATGTCGAAAATCTAGAAAAAAGCCATAGTATAGCATGTCGAAAATCTAGAAAAAGCCATAGTATAGCATGTCGAAAATCTAGAAAAAGCCATAGAATAGCATGTCGAAAATCTAGGAAAATCCAGAAAAAGCCATAGTATAGCATGTCGAAAATCTAGAAAAAGCCATAGTATAGCATGTCGAAAATCTAGAAAAAGCCATAGTATAGCATGTCGAAAATCTAGAAAAAAGCCATAGTATAGCATGTCGAAAATCTAGAAAAAGCCATAGTATAGCATGTCGAAAATCTAGAAAAAGCCATAGAATAGCATGTCGAAAATCTAGGAAAATCCAGAAAAAGCCATAGTATAGCATGTCGAAAATCTAGAAAAAGCCATAGTATAGCATGTCGAAAATCTAGAAAAAGCCATAGTATAGCATGTCGAAAATCTAGAAAAAGCCAGAAAAAGCCATAGTATAGCATGTCGAAAATCTAGAAAAAGCCATAGTATAGCATGTCGTAAATCTAGGAAAATCTAGAAAAAGCCATAGTATAGCATGTCGAAAATCTAGGAAAATCCAGAAAAAGCCATAGTATAGCATGTCGAAAATCTAGAAAAATCTAGAAAAAGCCATAGTATAGCATGTCAAAAATCTAGAAAAAGCCATAGTATAGCATGCCGAAAATCTAGAAAAAGCCAGAAAAAGCCATAGTATAGCATGTCGAAAATCTAGAAAAAGCCATAGAATAGCATGTCGAAAATCTAGGAAAATCCAGAAAAAGCCATAGTATAGCATGTCGAAAATCTAGAAAAACCCATAGTATAGCATGTCGAAAATCTAGAAAAAGCCATAGTATAGCATGTCGAAAATCTAGAAAAAGCCATAGTATAGCATGTCAAAAATCTAGAAAAAGCCAGAAAAAGCCATAGTATAGCATGTCGAAAATCTAGAAAAAGCCATAGTATAGCATGTCGAAAATCTAGAAAAAGCCATAGTATAGCATGTCGAAAATCTAGAAAAAGCCATAGTATAGCATGTCGAAAATCTAGAAAAAGCCATAGTATAGCATGTCGAAAATCTAGAAAAAGCCATAGAATAGCATGTCGAAAATCTAGGAAAATCCAGAAAAAGCCATAGTATAGCATGTCGAAAATCTAGAAAAAGCCATAGTATAGCATGTCGAAAATCTAGAAAAAGCCATAGTATAGCATGTCGAAAATCTAGAAAAAGCCAGAAAAAGCCATAGTATAGCATGTCGAAAATCTAGAAAAAGCCATAGTATAGCATGTCGTAAATCTAGGAAAATCTAGAAAAAGCCATAGTATAGCATGTCGTAAATCTAGGAAAATCTAGAAAAAGCCATAGTATAGCTTGTCGAAAATCTAGAAAAATCTAGAAAAAGCCATAGTATAGCATGTCGAAAATCTAGAAAAAGCCATAGTATAACATGTCGAAAATCTAGAAAAAGCCATAGTATAGCATGTCGAAAATCTAGAAAAAGCCATAGTATAACATGTCGAAAATCTAGAAAAAGCCATAGTATAGCATGTCGAAAATCTAGAAAAAGCCAGAAAAAGCCATAGTATAGCATGTCGAAAATCTAGAAAAAGCCATAGTATAGCATGTCGAAAATCTAGAAAAAGCCATAGTATAGCATGTCGAAAATCTAGAAAAAGCCATAGTATAGCATGTCGAAAATCTAGGAAAATCTAGAAAAAGCCATAGTATAGCATGTCGAAAATCTAGGAAAATCTAGAAAAAGCCATAGTATAGCATGTCGAAAATCTAGAAAAAGCCATAGAATAGCATGTCGAAAATCTAGGTAAATCCAGAAAAAGCCATAGTATAGCATGTCGAAAATCTAGAAAAATCTAGAAAAAGCCATAGTATAGCATGTCGAAAATCTAGAAAAAGCCATAGAATAGCATGTCGAAAATCTAGAAAAAGCCATAGTATAGCATGTCGAAAATCTAGGAAAATCCAGAAAAAGCCATAGTATAGCATGTCGAAAATCTAGAAAAATCTAGAAAAAGCCATAGTATAGCATGTCAAAAATCTAGAAAAAGCCATAGTATAGCATGTCGAAAAATCTAGAAAAAGCCATAGTATAGCATGTCGAAAATCTAGAAAAAGCCAGAAAAAGCCATAGTATAGCATGTCGAAAATCTAGAAAAAGCCATAGAATAGCATGTCGAAAATCTAGGAAAATCCAGAAAAAGCCATAGTATAGCATGTCGAAAATCTAGAAAAAGCCATAGTATAGCATGTCGAAAATCTAGAAAAAGCCATAGTATAGCATGTCGAAAATCTAGAAAAAGCCATAGTATAGCATGTCGAAAATCTAGAAAAAGCCAGAAAAAGCCATAGTATAGCATGTCGAAAATCTAGAAAAAGCCATAGTATAGCATGTCGAAAATCTAGGAAAATCTAGAAAAAGCCATAGTATAGCATGTCGAAAATCTAGAAAAAGCCATAGTATAGCATGTCGAAAATCTAGAAAAAGCCATAGTATAGCATGTCAAAAATCTAGAAAAAGCCATAGAATAGCATGTCGAAAATCTAGAAAAAGCCATAGTATAGCATGTCGAAAATCTAGAAAAATCTAGAAAAAGCCATAGTATAGCATGTCGAAAATCTAGAAAAAGCCATAGTATAGCATTTCGAAAATCTAGAAAAATCTAGAAAAAGCCATAGTATAGCATGTCGAAAATCTAGAAAAAGCCATAGTATAGCATGTCGAAAATCTAGAAAAAGCCATAGTATAGCATGTCGAAAATCTAGAAAAAGCCAGAAAAAGCCATAGTATAGCATGTCGAAAATCTAGAAAAAGCCAGAAAAAGCCATAGTATAGCATGTCGAAAATCTAGAAAAAGCCATAGTATAGCATGTCGAAAAATCTAGAAAAAGCCATAGTATAGCATGTCGAAAATCTAGAAAAAGCCATAGTATAGCATGTCGAAAATCTAGAAAAATCTAGAAAAAGCCATAGTATAGCATGTCGAAAATCTAGAAAAAGCCATAGTATAGCATGTCGAAAATCTAGAAAAAGCCATAGTATAGCATGTCGAAAATCTAGAAAAAGCCAGAAAAAGCCATAGTATAGCATGTCGAAAATCTAGAAAAAGCCATAGTATAGCATGTCGAAAATCTAGAAAAAGCCAGAAAAAGCCATAGTATAGCATGTCGAAAATCTAGAAAAAGCCATAGTATAGCATGTCGAAAGTCTAGAAAAATCTAGAAAAAGCCATAGTATAGCATGTCGAAAATCTAGAAAAAGCCATAGTATAGCATGTCGAAAATCTAGAAAAAGCCATAGTATAGCATGTCGAAAATCTAGAAAAAGCCAGAAAAAGCCATAGTATAGCATGTCGAAAATCTAGAAAAAGCCATAGTATAGCATGTCGAAAATCTAGGAAAATCTAGAAAAAGCCATAGTATAGCATGTCGAAAATCTAGAAAAAGCCATAGTATAGCATGTCGAAAATCTAGGAAAATCTAGAAAAAGCCATAGTATAGCATGTCAAAAATCTAGAAAAAGCCAGAAAAAGCCATAGTATAGCATGTCGAAAATCTAGAAAAAGCCATAGTATAGCATGTCGAAAAATCTAGAAAAAGCCATAGTATAGCATGTCGAAAATCTAGAAAAAGCCATAGTATAGCATGTCGAAAATCTAGAAAAATCTAGAAAAAGCCATAGTATAGCATGTCGAAAATCTAGAAAAAGCCATAGTATAGCATGTCGAAAATCTAGAAAAAGCCATAGTATAGCATGTCGAAAATCTAGAAAAAGCCAGAAAAAGCCATAGTATAGCATGTCGAAAATCTAGAAAAAGCCATAGTATAGCATGTCGAAAATCTAGAAAAAGCCAGAAAAAGCCATAGTATAGCATGTCGAAAATCTAGAAAAAGCCATAGTATAGCATGTCGAAAGTCTAGAAAAATCTAGAAAAAGCCATAGTATAGCACGTCGAAAATCTAGAAAAAGCCATAGTATAGCACGTCGAAAATCTAGAAAAAGCCATAGTATAACATGTCGAAAATCTAGAAAAAGCCATAGTATAGCATGTTGAAAATCTAGAAAAAGCCATAGTATAGCATGTCGAAAATCTAGAAAAAGCCAGAAAAAGCCATAGTATAGCATGCCGAAAATCTAGAAAAAGCCATAGTATAGCATGTCGAAAGTCTAGAAAAATCTAGAAAAAGCCATAGTATAGCATGTCGAAAATCTAGAAAAAGCCATAGTATAGCACGTCGAAAATCTAGAAAAAGCCATAGTATAGCATGTCGAAAATCTAGAAAAAGCCATAGTATAGCATGTCGAAAATCTAGAAAAAGCCAGAAAAAGCCATAGTATAGCTTGTCAAAAATCTAGAAAAAGCCATAGTATAGCATGTCGAAAATCTAGAAAAAGCCATAGTATAGCATGTCGAAAATCTAGAAAAAGCCATAGTATAGCATGTCGAAAATCTAGAAAAAGCCATAGTATAGCATGTCGAAAATCTAGAAAAAGCCATAGTATAACATGTCGAAAATCTAGAAAAAGCCATAGTATAGCATGTCGAAAATCTAGGAAAATCTAGAAAAAGCCATAGTATAGCATGTCGAAAATCTAGAAAAAGCCATAGTATAGCATGTCACAAGTCTAGAAAAAGCCATAGTATAGCATGTCGAAAATCTAGAAAAAGCCATAGTATAGCATGTCGAAAAAGCCAGAAAAAGCCATAGTATAGCATGTCGAAAAATCTAGAAAAAGCCATAGTATAGCATGTCAAAAAATCTAGAAAAAGCTATAGTATAGCATGTCGAAAATCTAGGAAAATCTAGAAAAAGCCATAGTATAGCATGTCGAAAATCTAGAAAAAGCCATAGTATAGCATGTCGAAAATCTAGAAAAAGCCATAGTATAGCATGTCGAAAATCTAGAAAAAGCCAGAAAAAGCCATAGTATAGCATGTCGAAAATCTAGAAAAATCTAGAAAAAAGCCATAGTATAGCATGTCGAAAATCTAGAAAAAGCCATAGTATAGCATGTCGAAAATCTAGAAAAATCTAGAAAAAGCCATAGTATAGCATGTCGAAAAATCTAGAAAAAGCCATAGTGTGTTGAAAATCTAGAAAAAAGTCATAGTAGAGTATGTCGAAGATCCTGAAAATGGTTGTAGTATAGTATGTCGAAAATCTAGAAAAAAGTCATAGCTCCAGGTCCTGCAGCCGCAGACGGACCACAGTCAGTGGGGCTCGGCAAGTGTGGAAACATCGCTAGAAAGCTCCGCTGCTGACCTCGACGTGATCTGATCTCCAGCGGGACACCGAGAGCTCCAGACCTGGTTGCAGCGGCATAACCCCCCTGGAGCTCACCGCCAGTGTTTCAGTTGGACTGTTAAAAAGTGTTGAGATAATTAAAAGGTATTTACAGTATTTAGAAGTGGGCTGGCTGGGCTGGACAGAGTTGTCCCTCATCTGGCGATAGGAACCCTGCTGTCCCTGGCCCTCGTCCTGTTGGCTCAGAGCTCCACAGACTAAGTCCACAGGTACAAATTAGTTTTGCACCAAATGTACCATGAGAAGTGTTGCAAAAGTCGAGAGCGCAGACTCGCCGCTGTGATGCGAGAGAGCACGCTGCAGCGACAGATTCGAGAGGTTGTAATCACTGAGTTGTGGTTGTACTGGAAAACTGACTCAAGTGAAAAAAACAAACACAACTACAGATTTTTTTTACAAGTGCTCACATCGCATCTACGCGCTCTCGCTTTTGCACCATATTTACCTTCATATTTTCCCCCGCAGGCGTAGGGAGGCGACCCTCTCTGGCCCCTCACCTGAGACCATTTTGCCATGGGAGACCCTACCAGGAGCACAAAGCTCCAGACAACACAGCCCTCAGACCTCTCCACCAGGGTAAGTTGATGCAAAAACAGACACACACATATTAATGAAGAGGAAATAGAAAGTTTGAGTTATTATTTTATATACAGATCATGTTCACCACAAACAGCTGATATAATATATAATCATGTAATAACATCTTCAAAATGTCCCAAAAAGAAGAGAAGAGAGCAAAGTCATGCAACAGCTGGGAAGGAAGCAGCTCATGCTCGGTCACATTTTATATAAACTAAAGGAAACCAACCTGTCAAAGGTCGGGGGGGAGACACACAGTCTCTCTCTCACACACCTAGTCCATGCTGTAATAAATAGAAACATCTGAGATAATATTCATATTAACGTTTATATAGTGATTGTGTTTAAATAGATTTGTTACACGTTCAGAGCCCCCACTGCATTAGGGAGGGCTGTTGCTGCCCTGAGCTGTGCCTGCCAGGCCTTCCTCACCGGCTGTGATGATGTAATCTGTCCCAGCATTTCTGCGATAACTAAAAACCGGTCCAACAGAGACAGACAACAGTGTGTGTGTGTGCCCTGGGTACAGTCTTGAAGGCATTCCCACGACCGTGCTGCCTGCAGGGCTCTGCTC
>JAQOOF010000337.1:0-34000 GCA_029931835.1 Etheostoma nigrum
TATGCACAACAACAGATGTGTCCTCTTATCAAAATCTACACTGACTTTTGCATTTTTAGAACAAATCCCACTTCAAAGTAACTAAAGAAATACAAAAAACGTTTCAAATAAATAAAGCAAGACGACGTAGTGACGTCTGAAGTCAAACAAGTGAAATCTAAAGCAGGTTACGCACCAGGATGCTTAAAAAGCTGCATCTGCAATTCATTTTTCTTTTTAATTAATTGCAATAAATTAAAATTATTGTAATTAAAATGAGATAAATCATTTTTTAATCTCAATCTTTGCACATTTACATTGATTTTTAACTGATTCCTGATGCATCGGTACATCTCTAATATATTACAAATGCCAAATTAAACGACAAAAAGCTTACTCACTCACTGTCTCCGTCGCCATCTTAACCCTCATGTTGTCCTCATGTTGTCTTCATGTTGTCTTCATGCTGTCCCCATGTTGTCTTCATGCTGTCCTCATGTTGTCCTCATGTTGTCTTCATGTTGTCTTCATGCTGTCCCCATGTTGTCTTCATGCTGTCCCCATGTTGTCTTCATGCTGTCCCCATGTTGTCCTCATGTTGTCTTCATGCTGTCCCCATGTTGTCCTCATGTTGTCCCCATGTTGTCCTCATGTTGTCCCCATGTTGTCTTCATGCTGTCCCCATGTTGTCTTCATACTGTCCCCATGTTGTCCATGCTGTCCCCATGTTGTCTTCATGCTGTCTTCATGCTGTCCTCATGTTGTCTTCATGCTGTCCCCATGTTGTCTTCATGCTGTCCCCATGTTGTCCTCATGTTGTCCCCATGTTGTCCTCATGTTGTCCCCATGTTGTCCTCATGTTGTCTTCATGCTGTCCCCATGTTGTCCCCATGTTGTCCTCATGTTGTCCTCATGTTGTCCTATATCAATGTTCTTTTTAATTCCCCAAAATAACATGATTGATTCCACCCAACGCTCTTTGCCAAGTACAAATCTCTACTTTCATTAATTTTGGGGCGTCTTATTCAATTTTATAGCATTGTAAAACAAATGGAAGTGTTTTTGAAATAGTATTGAGTAAAAGTTGACATATTCCAGTCTGTGATTATCATCAACATCCATTCCTTTAATTTTAGTCTCAATAATTCCTAATTTCTGCTTTTCTAACTCAAACATTAGGTATAACTTCCTATAAATGAGGTTTATTGACCATAAATTCCAAAAATAACTGTAAAACTAAAAGTTAATAAGTTAGTGTTACGTAGTGTTGAAAACGTCAAAAAAGTGAAAAAAAAACATCAAAAGTGTTGAAAAATAGGACAAAAACGTAAGAAAAATTTACAAAACATTGATAAAAAGCATCAACAAAAGGGTTGATTTTCAGTTCTGAAAGACAACCAATTTAACTATTAATATTTGATACATATGATTTTATCTAATATTGAAAACACATATATGCGTCTCGCTAATAAGGGGTTGGAGTCGCTGGCAGAATTTCAAATTAAAAGCATTTTATTAAAGCTTTAGTGTGTAACTTTAACATCCATTATACTCAAGCCGTTATTAATTAATTAATTAATTAATTGATTAATTAATTAATTAATCAATCAGCTCCACACAACTCGCTCTGGGTTTCTCAGTATGACTTTGTTCAGGCGTCCGGGAAGATAATTACCTCTTCTGGAGAGTCCATGTTTTCTTAATCCTCCGTGTCCTCCTTGGCCGCTAGCAACCGCGTGGGGTGTGGGTAGCACGCAATCACAAAAGGCTTGTATCACGTGGACACGTTGCACTATAGCTTTAAAAATAAGATATTTCACTAAACATCTGTTAAATTATCTGATTATCTGATAAAAAAACAAAAATACAAAATTCATGTCCCCAATCTCAATCATTTCGGCTTGTTTGAACAAATTCTCTTTAACCTTTTGGGGTTTTAAAAACAATTCTGAAATAAAATGTTACTTCATAATCTATTAACAAATATTGTCTTTATCTCAATTTCAAACAGCTGAGATAACATATACAGTGGGTACGGAAAGTATTCAGACCCCTTTAAATTTTTCACTCTTTGTTTCATTGCAGGCATTTTCCAAAAATCAAAAAAGTTCATTTTATTTCTCAGTAATGTACACTCAGCACCCCATCTTGGACAGAAAAAAACAGAAATGTAGAAATTTTTGCAAATTTATTAAAAAACAAAAACTGAAATATCACATGGTCATAAGTATTCAGACCCTTTGTTCAGTATTTAGTAGAAGCACCCTTTTGATCTAATACAGCCATGAGTCGTTTTGGGAAAGATGCAACAAGTTTTTCACATCTGGATTTGGGTATCCTCTGCCATTCCTCCTTGCAGATCCTCTCCAGTTCTGTCAGGTTGGATGGTAAACGTTGGTGGACAGTCATTTTCAGGTCTCTCCAGAGATGCTCAATTGGGTTTAAGTCAGGGCTCTGGCTGGGCCATTCAAGAACAGCCACGGAGTTGTTGTGAAGCCACTCCTTCGTTATTTATGTTCAGGGAATGCATCAGTCTCTACTAGCACACAATTAAACATGGAAGTGGGGTTAGTTTTGTGTCATAAGGTTATAATTCATGTTAAAAATCCACTATGGAAACAACATAATTCGTCATATTCAGAATAATGTTCTGAGTCAGGAATACATGTTTATCACAGGAAATAAGGTAAGGCCGCTGATTTCAGGTAGAAAAAATGTAACTTGTACCATTTTTCTTCTTGTAACAATTTGAAACGGGTCGATTTGACCTGAATACCACACGAGGGTTGAGTGACGCGTTGTGATTTTGGGATTTTTGCCGAGCAGTATTTGGCAAAACTGCAACATTGCCACATTTGTCGAATTACCCTCGTGATTCATTTGTGAATTTATTCTAAATAACACATGTGGTTAATAAAAATTAACAAAAGGTGAAACAGAGTGTGATTTTTTTAAGTAATGTGTGTGTTTTGGTGGTAAATCAAATTAACAAATTAAAATAAATCTAATAAAAGATTGTCAATAGGGGGTCCCAGGACCTTTAGGGGGACCTCAGAGATACTACACGGGCCCCCCAAGTTATTGTTTAACCCTTGAGTTGTCTTCATGTCAAAATTGAAAATCAACACCTTTCTTGACGCTTTTTATCGATATTTTTAACTTTTTCTTACGTTTGTCTCTCTTTTTTCAACAATTTTGACGCTTTTTTCAACAATGTTTGTTACTTCTTTGATGTTTTCAACACTCGGGGAGAGCCCGGACAGTTGGAACACTTTTTAATTAAACATCATTTACAAAGCGGTCGTATCACACTGAAAGCTGATATTTTGTCAGTAGCAACCTACACGTGTCATCTGTCAAATACAGCTGCATCTTCAGCTTTGAACAAAACTGTTCAGGAGTTATTAAATCAGCATGCGAAAAATCGACCCCCTTCTACCTGGTGGGCTCAAATATATTTTCATCTTTCTAAAACTGCTTTTCCACGTCTCACCTCCATAAATAATCGTATAAACACTAGGGATGAGCGAGTACAGCATTATCTGTATCTGTTTACTCCATGAATTATCTGTATCTGTACTCGGAATGGGCGGGGCCTAACCCGGAAGTGGGTCGGGTTTTCTTGAAATGGGCGGGGCTTTAACCAGTATGTTATTTTAAGCATGCAATTGATATGAGTTGATCAGAAACTGTTATATTTATCGCTGATTAGAAACTATTTACATGACAGCATCGAGCTTCAGATCAATGGTGTTGTCATGGTAACAAACGAACTACATACAGAACAAGTTTTGCAACAACGAATACAACACATGCGGTTGCAATTATGAAGTAAAATGTAACAAACAAGAGTTTTCATACTCAATAAAACGTCAAAAAAAGTGACAAACGTTGAAAAAAAAGTGTCAAAAGTGTTGAAAAAAGGGACAAAAGAAAAAGTTAAAAACGATGAAAAGCGTCAACAAACGTGTTGATTTTTGGGAAGACGACACGAGGATTAAGTCCAAATGTTGAGATACTTGTACTTTACTCGAGTCTTTTCTTTTCACTTTCTACTTCTACTCCACTACATCTCAGAGAGAAATACTTTTTACTCCACTACATTCACCTGACAGCTTTAGTTACACACACACACACACACACACACACACACACACACACACAGAGACATCCGCACAAACACACACAGACATCCGCACAAACACACACACACACACACACACGAGACATCCATGTCAAAAAAAGTGTCAAAAATGGGACAAAAACATAAGAAAAAGTTAAAAACATCGATAAAAAGCATCAACTAAAGATTGTTAATTTTGACGGGAAGACAACACGAGGGTTAAACAGCGTCTTTATAAAGATTACAAGAGCTGCTCTTCAAGTTTGTAAGGCATCTTTATTTGAGTTGGCACCATACCGTATGTACAACAACACTCCGAACAGCATTATTAATTAACGGGACTACATTCAAATGCCATCCACGCAACATATTCAGTGTGAGTATAATCACGTCGCCCGAGGAACTGCTAACGTCCGGAAAAAAATGCCGGAACGACTCCTGTATTAAAAATTCCCAGTCAAAGATATGACGTCATCCAAGATACCTTATGAAAATGTTGTTTCGTACATCAACATGAATGACTTTTTAACATTTCAACCGTAAAAAGGTCTGACGGCACCCTCGGCCGTCCACTGCAAATCGCGCCGGTGCGCGGACCACCAGCCACGGAAATCAGTTGGGAAATTAAAAACACTAATTGTCATCTTCGTCCCTGCGTACATCCGTGAAAATTGTGCATTTAAATGCCGGGTTAGCTCCGTGGTTAAAAAAAAAATAAAAGAAAAAAAAAATAATAATTATCAGCTCGCCCTTTCTAATGTCTCTTTAGCATTGGAGTGCGGTTTTAGTCCCATTCAGGTTCGTATGGCTCCAGGTCCCCCCCCCCCCCCACAACCTTTGCCTCGGCCGGCGGACCGGGGCGGACCGGACCGGGGTGAACCGGGGTTTCCTTCAGCCTTCTCGGACTTTGGCGGCGAGTGCCGAGTTCTCCTGCCGCATGGCCTTGTAGTCATCCAGAATCCTCTCCAGGTTCGCCACCGTCTTACTGCTGTTTTCTGTCTCGATCTGTGGGAAAAATGTAAGATGGCATTAAAAACAAATGTTCTTAACCCTCATGTTGCCCTCATGTTGCCCTCATGTTGCCCTCATGTTGTCCCCATGTTGCCCTCATGTTGTCCTCATGCTGTCTTCATGTTGTCCTCATGTTGCCCTCATGTTGCCCTCATGTTGCCCTCATGTTGTCCCCATGTTGCCCTCATGTTGTCCTCATGTTGCCCTCATGTTGTCCTCATGTTGTCCTCATGTTGCCCTCATGTTGCCCTCATGTTGCCCTCATGTTGCCCTCATGTTGCCTTCATGTTGTCTTCATGTTGTCCTCATGTTGTCCTCATGTTGTCCTCATGTTGTCCTCATGCTGCCCTCATGTTGCCCTCATGTTGCCCTCATGTTGCCCTCATGTTGTCCTCATGTTGTCTTCATGTTGTCCTCATGTTGTCCTCATGTTGCCCTCATGTTGCCCTCATGTTGCCCTCATGTTGTCCTCATGTTGTCCTCATGTTGTCCTCATGTTGTCCTCATGTTGCCCTCATGTTGCCCTCATGTTGTCTTCATGTTGCCCTCATGTTGCCCTCCATGTTGCCCTCATGTTGCCCTCATGTTGCCCTCATGTTGCCCTCATGTTGCCCTCATGTTGCCTCCATGTTGCCCTCATGTTGCCTTCATGTTGCCTTCATGTTGTCCTTCATGTTGTCCTCATGTTGTCCTCATGTTGCCCTCATGTTGCCCTCATGTTGCCCTCATGTTGCCCTCATGTTGCCCTCATGTTGCCCTCATGTTGCCTCCATGTTGCCCTCATGTTGCCTCCATGTTGCCCTCATGTTGCCCTCATGTTGCCCTCATGTTGCCCTCATGTTGCCCTCATGTTGCCCTCATGTTGCCTCCATGTTGCCCTCATGTTGCCCTCATGTTGCCTTCATGTTGCCTCCATGTTGTCTCCATGTTGCCTTCATGTTGCCTCCATGTTGTCTCCATGTTGCCCTCATGTTGCCCTCATGTTGTCCCCATGTTGTCCTCATGTTGCCCTCATGTTGCCCTCATGGTGTCCTCATGGTGTCCTCATGGTGTCCTCATGGTGTCCTCATGTTGCCCTCATGGTGTCCTCATGGTGTCCTCATGGTGTCCTCATGTTATCCTCATGTTGCCCACATGTTGTCCTATATCAATGTTCTTTTTAATTCCCCAAAATAACATGATTGATTCCACCCAACGCTCTTTGCCAAGTACAAATCTCTACTTTCATTAATTTTGGGGCGTCTTATTCAATTTTATAGCATTGTAAAACAAATGGAAGTGTTTTTGAAATAGTATTGAGTAAAAGTTGACATATTCCAGTCTGTGATTATCATCAACATCCATTCCTTTAATTTTAGTCTCAATAATTCCTAATTTCTGCTTTTCTAACTCAAACATTAGGTATAATTTCCTAGCAAGAAAGTAAATACAGGAAGAAGGTCTTGTGTTCTGGACGTATCCTTGGTCAAACCAGTTGATTTCATTAAAATAATCAGACATTGTTTCGTTGCGTCGGCTCTGGTAAAAGACCAACAACACACAGATAATAAATACACAAGACTTTGATATTTTAGACTTTTTAAAGACCTAATGTATGTCTTTTCCACCAAGGCAGTTCTGGTGCTGGTTCGGAGTCAGTGCCAAATATTGAACCGGTTCTTTGCTTTTCCACACAAATAAACCTGGCTCTGGGCCAAGAAAACGGGTTCCAACTCAGCACCAACTCAGCGCTGGTCTAGAGATAAGAACCGGTTACGTCAGGTGCTGGGAGCAGGTCCCGGTAGGCTTTTTGTCGGGAAAATTGTGACCGCCCCGGTCAAACCGGGATGTCTGTTCACCCTAACGGTGTTTTACTTGACGCTACTGATGTTGCCTTCGCAAGCTAGCAAAAGATAATAATAAACGTTAAATTATGCGAGATAATTCCCTTTCTTCTTGGACGTGTCCTCGGTCCATAGCGGTCACAAATAGCTGTCGAGGCCCGTCTTTGAATTCCAGTGGGAATTTGTAAAGCCAGGAGCAAAAGTATCGGCATGTAGTCCTCCATTATTGTTGACTGTCATGACGCGTTGCTATGACAACGGAGGTACTTGCAGTGACGTTGTAACGTAGCCCTGTTCTGGCTCTCAGGCTGTGGAAAATCAAGCTGGTTCTTAGATAATTGACGAGTAGAACCAGCACCGAACTGGCTATAGCACCAGCCCAGAACCAGCACCTGGTTAGCCTTGGTGGAAAAGACATAATGGAAACGTTGAGAAATCTCTGAACCGGCTGCTGCTGCGTTGTAAAAAGAATACTATGAAAGGACAGGAAATACACGTCAATACAGTTTCTTCTTCTTCTTCTCTTCTTTGTACCCAGTACAGAGAGTACAGAGAGAGGAAGAAAAGAAAGGTAGAACTTCTCTGATGTTAGCTTGCACCCATGGTTAAGGGGGTCTCTCTCTCTCGGACCTCTGTCTTGGTCTGTCTCTCTGTCTCGGTCTGTCTCTCTGTCTGTCTCCCTCTCTCTCGGTCTGTCTCCCTCTCTCTCTCTGTGTCTGTCTCTCTCTCTCTCGGTCGGTCGGTCTCTCTCTCGGTCTGTCTCTCTCTCTCTCTCTCGGTCGGTCTGTCTCTCTCTCTCGGTCTGTCTCTCTCTCTTTCGGTCGGTCTCTCTCTCTCGGTCGGTCTCTCTCTCTCTGTCTCTCTCTCTCGGTCTGTCTCTCTCTCTCGGTCTGTCTCTCTCTCTCTCGGTCTGTCTCTCTCTCTCTCGGTCTGTCTCTCTCTCTCGGTCTGTCTCTCTGTCTGTCTCTCTCTCTTGGTCTCTCTCTCTCTCTCTCTCTGTCTGTCTGTCTCTGTCTCTCTCTCGGTCTCAGTCTGTCTCTCTCTCTTGGTCTCTCTCTCTCTGTCTGTCTGTCTGTCTGTCTGTCTGTCTGTCTCTCTCTCTCTGTCTGTCTCTGTCTCTCTCTCGGTCTGTCTCTCTCTCTCGGTCTGTCTCTCTCTCTCTCGGTCTGTCTCTCTCTCTCTCGGTCTGTCTCTCTCTCGGTCTGTCTCTCTGTCTGTCTCTCTCTCTCTCTCTCTCTTTCTGTTTGTCTCTGTCTCTCTCTCTCTCTCTCTGTCTGTCTTTGTCTCTCTCTCGGTCTGTCTCGGTCTCGGTCTGTCTCTCTCTCTTGGTCTCTCTCTCTCTCTCTCTCTCTGTCTGTCTGTCTCTGTCTCTCTCTCGGTCTGTTTCTCTCTCTCGGTCTGTCTCTCTCTCTCTCGGTCTGTCTCTCTCTCTCTCGGTCTGTCTCTCTCTCTCTCGGTCTGTCTCTCTCTCGGTCTGTCTCTCTCTCTCTCGGTCTGTCTCTCTGTCTGTCTCTCTCTCTTGGTCTCTCTCTCTCTCTCTCTTTCTGTCTGTCTCTCTCTCTCTCTCGGTCTGTCTCTGTCTCGGTCTCTCTCTCTCTCTGTCTGTCTCTCTCTCGGTCTGTCTCTGTCTCGGTCTGTCTCTCTCTCGGTCTGTCTCTCTCTCGGTCTGTCTCTCTCTCGGTCTGTCTCTCTCTCTCGGTCTGTCTCTCTCTCGGTCTGTCTCTCTCTCGGTCTGTCTCTCTCTCTCTCTCTAGTTCAGTAAAACTGCACAGTTTAGAGTGGGCTTTTATTGTGGCGAGCCTAAGGCACACCTGTGCAATAACCATGCCGTCTAATCAGCACCTTGACATGCCACACCTGTGAGGTGGATGGATCATCTCGGCAAAGGAGAAGTGCTCACTAACGCAGATTTAGACCGATTCGTGAACAATATTTTGAGAGAAATAAGCCATTTGTGTACATAGAAAAAGTCTTAAATCTTTGAGTTCAGCTCATGAAAAATGTGGGCAAAGATATAATTTTGTAGTTTCTTCTCTCCTCTGTGACAGAGAGTTGTGGACAAAACAAAACCTTTGAGGGCGTCGTCTTGGGGCTTTGGGGAAACACTGATCCACATATTTCACCATTTTTCTGACATTTTAGAGACCCAAACAACTAATCCATTCATCCGGAAAATAATCAACAGATGAAAAATAATCGTTAGTTGCGGCCCCGGTCACTGTAGGTTTTCACATTGAGTCAGTTCAACCTGGAGAGCTCACCTGCTCCTCTAGATCTCGGATCTCTCTCAGGATTGTCCCGGTGTCTTCGATGGTTTGGATCAGCTGATTACAGTTCTACAGGAGGAGATGGAGAGATGACGTGTTACACATTTGCTGATAAGACCAAACGGAGAAGATGAAATCTTCAAACATAGTCAAGAAGAAACGTGAGGACGTACTTCATGCAGGGCAGCCAGGTACTTGTAGGATTTGCGGACGGATTCGTCTTTTTTGGCGTCCTTTAAAAGGACAAAAACACATAAAAACATGAGAAATTGGTTTGTCCAGAAACACTGTGTGTGTGTGTGTGTGTGTGTGAGGATTGAAGAACATATGTATCGAAAGGCACTGAGATTTTTTTGTTGTTAGTTGAAAGAAAATTTAAAATGCGGATTCGTCTTTTTTGGCGTCCTTTAAAATGACAAAAACACATAAAAACATGAAAAGAATCGGTTCATCCAGAAACACACATATGTGTGTGTGTATATATATATATATTTATTATTATTACTATATTTGAAAACATCCTGAGGATTAAAGAGCATATGTACTTGTTCTGGAGAGTTGCGACATACTGTATATTGCGACATATTGCGAAAGACACTCAGAGATTTTTTTGTTGTTAGTTGAAAGAAAATAACAAAAAACTGCACTTTAAAATGCATCTGTCATTTTCTTTTAGTGCTGCCTTTTATATAATATTTAATTCAATGCTCAATTTATTCAATAAAAGACAGTTGGAAATGCTTTCCTTGCATTTATTTTAAATTCAACAAGCAATTTGCTGTATGTTAGCAGAACTGAGAACACATTAATATCTGTATATTTATCGCGATATTGCATGTGTTCTTCACATCGTGCAGCCCTAAAACTGAACGTAACAAGAGAACTGATGCTAAACATAAACCTGGTCTACCTTGAAGACCAGCTCGTCAGTCACAGCGAAGGTCCGGTCCAGTTTCCCTGTCAGACTGTTGATTTCTTTCTGGAGCTCCTTGGTGTCCGACAGGATCTGCAGAGGTAAGTGAACGCAGCAATTTGAGTGTTTTTCAGCTCCTACTATATACTTTTCTCTACAAGGTGTGACGTTAGACAGCCAATCACAGACATGATCAGGTCTCAGGTAGAGGTAGAAGCCTGCTGCGTGCTGATTGGACATTTTCTCTTCAGGGCTCCTGGACACTGCCTGCGTGGCACGTCCGTTTTTATTTTGGCTCCCATGTTAACAGCCAACTCACATGTAGTTTATAAAATCTGATGTATAATTATAAATGAAACCCCCCAACAATATATAACGGCCTACAGGTCCAGCTGAAATGGTAAGACCATTAACGAATATTGGAATATTTGGCCCCAGCCCTATGTATTATTTTGTCTTATAATTTGCATTTTTAATGTACCTTTGTGATTTCCTCCTTCTGCTTCTTGATGTTGCTGACGATCTCCAGAATCCGCTGAGTGTACGCTGACCGAGACACGTCCTGGGGGAGATTTTCTAACTCCGTTACCTGCGTTGGGAGAGAACAGGCACAAAACAAAGGGTCAACCACGCATGTAGTCCAGCGAGGGTCAAGCAGCATTCAACATGGAGGAGAACTCAGCCGGTTACCAGCTGTTTGTAGATCTCTTCCTTCTTCTTGGCTTCCTCTGTAGACACGCGGATTTTGTCATGCAGAGACTTGATTTCAGAGAGCTTTCTGGACGACTCCAGCTGAGGAAAATGGAGGCAAGTGTTCAGAATAAATAAATAAAAAATTATAAATGGGATCCCTGGGGATGTCCAGGTTAAATTTAAGACCTTTTAACCCTCATGTTGTCCTCATGTTGCCCTCATGTTGTCCTCATGTTGTCCTCATGTTGCCCTCATGTTGCCCTCATGTTGCCCTCATGTTGTCCTCATGTTGCCCCCATGTTGTCCTCATGTTGTCCTCATGTTGCCCTCATGTTGTCCTCATGTTGTCCTCATGTTGCCCTCATGTTGCCCTCATGTTGTCCCCATGTTGTCCCCATGTTGTCCCCATGTTGTCCCCATGTTGTCCCCATGTTGTCCCCATGTTGTCCTATATCAATGTTCTTTTTAATTCCCCAAAATAACATGATTGATTCCACCCAACACTCTTTGCCAAGTACAAATCTCTACTTTCATTAATTTTGGGGCGTCTTCTTCAATTTTATAGCATTGTAAAACAAATGGAAGTGTTTTTGAAATAGTATTGAGTAAAAGTTGACATATTCCAGTCTGTGATTATCATCAACATCCATTCCTTTAATTTTAGTCTCAATAATTCCTAATTTCTGCTTTTCTAACTCAAACATTAGGTATAATTTCCTATAAATGAGGTTTATCGACCAGAAATTCCAAAAATAACTGTAAAACTAAAGTTAATAAGTTAGTGTTACGTAGTGTTAAATGTAAAAAAAATGACAAACATTGAAAAAAAGGAACAAAAATGTAAGAAAAAGTTAAAAAACTTCAATAAAAAGCATCAATAAAGGTGTTGATTTTCAATTTTGACAGGAAGACAACACAAGGTCACCTAAGATTAAATTTAATGCCAATTTTAGGGCCATAAATTGAAAAATATGTGTGATTTTAAGCCTCAGAAAATATTTATTTACCGAGGAACTTTACCTGAATTTAATTAAAACACTTTTTTTTTTTTAACTTAAGTTTTTATTGAATATTCAGTAAATTATTACAACTGATCAATCACCTCAATTTGTGATTAATATATGAAAAAACTAAAACATAAGGGGGGGGGGGGACTCCTTACATCCTGGTTGCTGCAGATCTCCTTGAGTCTGCGGTGCTCGGCGATGAGCGGAGCGCGGTGTTTCTCCCACTGAGAGGCCAGGTGCACCACCCGCCTGGCACTGGCCTCCACCACAGCCTGTACACACACACACACACACATATAGTACACACACACACACACACACACACACACACACACACACACATAGTACATACACACACAGACACAAACACACACACAACCATATAGTACATACACACACAGACACAAAAACACACAGACAGACACACAGACAAACAGACACAAAAACACACACACATATACAGACACAAACACACACAAAAACACACATACACAAACACACACAAAAACACACACACATACACAAACACACACACAAACACACACACATACAGACACACACACACACACACACACATACAGACACAAAAACACACACACATACAGACACAAACACACACATACATAAACAGACACAAAACACACACACACATACAGACACAAAAACACACACATACAGACACAAACACACACATACATAAACAGACACAAAAACACACACACATATATAAACAGACACAAAAACACACACACACACAGACACAAAAACACACACACACACACATATACAGACACAAACACACACACACACACACATATACAGACACACACACACATATACAGACACAAACACACACACACACACACACACACACATATATAAACAGACACAAAAACACACACATACACACACACACACATATACAGACACAAACACACACACACACACACACATATACAGACACACACACATATACAGACACAAACACACACACACACACACATATATAAACAGACACAAAAACACACACATACACACACACACACACACAGACTCTGAGAGCCCTGCTTGGATGATGGTCTCCAGCCAGCAGCCAAGCTTTGCTCATATTGAACATATTACTTACTGGATATTGTTTTTCCTTTCATATGTTGCAGCCAGCGAGCAAAATGAACGTGCTAGTGAACGTTTATTTAAACAGCCACTTAACAGATTGCCATTGTTTCTGTGGCTTTTTACCAGCATGTGGCAAATGTGGTAAATGGTGCAAATTTCTTAATAAATACTTCTTAATAAAATGAAATAAAACGCTGGATGGCCGCTTCTTGCAGTTGCTCCGGCTCACTATTTAATTTATTTTCTTTGGGCATTTTAGGCCTTTTTTCATATTACAGCTGAAGAAGTAAAAGGGGAGAGAGGGGGGAATGACATGCAGCAAAGGGCCGCAGGTCAGAGTCAAACCCGGGCCCACTGTGTCGAGGAGTAAACCTATATATACGGGCGCCTGCTCAACCAACTGAGCTCTCCGGGCGCCCGTAAATAGTCACTATCTACAGTTTATTTTCTTAAATAAGTAACTAGAGCTTATTGGAGATATGTTACTTTATACACGTATTGACTCTCTTATTTTACCTTGAATCTGACTTTGAGCAACTGTAACTTAATCATTTCCGTGAGGGGATCAATAGTTTCTGATTTGGAGCTAGAAGAGCGTCTCCCGCAACCCTCGTACCTGCAGCTTCGGCAGGTTGGCGTCTGCATCTGGCAACAGGTCGATTGTTTTCTTCTTCACCTGCATCTTCTCCTCTTTTTCAGAGTTGCCCAGCTCTCTCTGCTTCAACTCATCCAACACCTGCACCCAAACAAATCCCCCTGTTAAACAATAAAAAGGCCAGACAGCTTCATTTACAAAGCACAATTCATTTTTGGGGGCATTTTTAGGCCGGAAAGGCAGGAAAGAGAGCTAAAGGGCAGTTAAAAATATTTGAAAAATGCTAAAATAGAATAAGATAAATATGGAATACATATAACCAACCAACAGAAGATTTTTTTAATAGAAATGTGAGTGAGTGAGTGTGTGTGTAACCTGTGCGTTAGTGACACTCATGTGCTTCATGTCTGCTGCTAGCTGGTCCACGTCGCTGCAGAGCTGCTGGAACTGCTGCTGGAGGGAAGCCTGCTCCTCCTGCTGCCGGAGCTGCATATCACTCTCCGACTGATGGCCGGAGAGGATGGGGGGGGCGCTTACTGCTGCCGCCTCCTGGAGACACAGAGACACAGAGACACACACACACACAGAGACACACACACACACACAGAGACACACACACACACACAGAGACACACACACACACACAGAGACACACACACACACACACACACACACACACACACACACACACACACACACACACACACACACACTCTAGATGTAAGTGCAACAGAATTTGTTACAAGAAAACACTTTTTCCACACAGAAATAGAGAGACACAGACATACACAGACGCGGTCCTCACCTGTGTGAAGGCGAACTTCTGTGTGTGGGTGAAGTGGGTGCCCTTGGTCAGGATGTGGTCGGAGGGGGCGGAGCCTCTGAAGGCCTGCAGCAGCTCCGATAGGTCTGAGGCGGAGCGAGGGCCGCCAAAGGCACTTTCAGGACAGGGCAGGGCCGCCGAACGCAGCTGCTCCTCAATGCGTTTACGCAGCCGGGCCAGTTTCCTGGAGCGATAGTCCTGTTCAACAACAAAAAAATCAATAAACAACATGATATTAACATGATATGGTTCATAATAAAAAGGTTTGTCATAATAACAGCCTAAAGAGGATCCAACGTGCCACCAACATGTGGAAAAACACTGTAACCTTTTGGGAATGTTTAAGCCCTCATATTCTGCTCATTTTCAGGTTCATAATTGTATTTTAAGTTATACCACGATAGGTTTACATGGTTTCATTTTCAAAAAACATTTTTGTTTAACTGCACATCCTCTTTTCACCCTGTGAGTGGAGCTCTCTGTTTTAGCGACAGAGTGAGACATCTCACTTCTGTTCCATCTTTGTTGGGAGTCGCACATGCTCAGTACCTAGGTAAGGACTACTAGCCAGTCAGGAGCAGAGTATGAGGGTCCTGACAGTACCTAGGTAAGGACTACTAGCCAGTCAGAAGCAGAGTATGAGGGTCCTGACAGTACCTAGGTAAGGACTACTAGCCAGTCAGAAGCAGAGTATGAGGGTCCTGACAGTACCTAGGTAAGGACTACTAGCCAGTCAGAAGCAGAGTATGAGGGTCCTGACAGTACCTAGGTAAGGACTACTAGCCAGTCAGAAGCAGAGTATGAGGGCCCTGACAGTACCTAGGTAAGGACTACTAGCCAGTCAGAAGCAGAGTATGAGGGTCCTGACAGTACCTAGGTAAGGACTACTAGCCAGTCAGAAGCAGAGTATGAGGGCCCTGACAGTACCTAGGTAAGGACTACTAGCCAGTCAGAAGCAGAGTATGAGGGTCCTGACAGTACCTAGGTAAGGACTACTAGCCAGTCAGAAGCAGAGTATGAGGGCCCTGACAGTACCTAGGTAAGGACTACTAGCCAGTCAGAAGCAGAGTATGAGGGCCCTGACAGTACCTAGGTAAGGACTACTAGCCAGTCAGAAGCAGAGTATGAGGGTTTTATATATTTTATATTTTATAACGTCACTTCTCTGCCCACAAAGACATCTGACAACTAAGAAATATCTTCATCGTCGGTCAGCTGTTTGATGTGTGGTGGTGATGCTGCGGCGAGTCAGATGCTTTGCCTGTGGTGTGAGGCGAGACAGAAGTCCTTGCGCGTTCCACTCGTTGTCCCACTCCTGAGCGGCGCTCAGCTCAGCCGTGTGCTGCTCCACGATGGACGCCACCACAGAGGCATGATGGGAAGGCTGGGCGGTCACAGGAGGAAGAATGTCTCGCTGGTAGTCCTCCAGCTCTGCAATAACAGGACATGCACACACATCATTCAAATTCCTTCCTTTCTTACTTAACACAGCGAGTCCCCCAAAAACCAGGCTGAACCAGAGTAACTGAGTCCTGTCCGTGTGTCCCGTGGGTTTGTCCCCCACCACGCCTCTTAAGGAGACAAGCAGCAGGTCCCGAGTGGATTGCTCCACTAAATACTGGACTCATTCTTCACAAGCCACATATCTCCAGAACATTCTGACAATAAAATGGCAATTTTCAGACAGACACATCAGGAGAACATATATATTTTTTAATTGTTTTAGAGAAGGTACAATATACAGCAAAAAAGAAAAAATATATATAAAACCACCTTTCTTCTATTACTCATGATAGCGCATAATGTAGTCATTGTGCTCTACCATCCTTACATCCCTAGCAGTTATGAAGAGCCCAGACGACTTCATTTGTATATTTTTTTATACAAGGCCATGTTGGGTAAACTGCCGGCATATTTATGTAATCTCCTCAAGCTAAATTCCAGCCATTTTCATCTCCGGCCCACCAGGTGGCGATCTTACCAGGTCCCGAGGGTTTTTACTGAGCTGGGGAAGAAAGCCTTCTCTTACTTCGCTCCATGGTCTTGGAATAATTTGCTAAACTTGCTCCATCTTAATGATCTAGTCCCATTAAATGAATTTAAGGCCATGTTAAAATGTCATGTAATTGAAAAATGTAATTGCCCCATGTGACCTGTTCCTTTCCTCCATGTGTGATTTTTGTCTATGCTGTATTTCTGTGTACATTGTAACCGGTGTGCCGTCTCGGTCAGGTCTCCCTCGGAAAAGAGATTTCAATCTCAAGGGACTTCCTGGTTAAATAAAGGTAAAATAAAAAGAGGGAAGAGCAGTAAGTCTTTCAAAGTAAGCCAGTACTTGTGTCCCAATTTTTGTAAAGGTTTCTGGATGATCCTCTAAGGGATTATTTGATTTATTTGATTATTTCTATTAATATTCACCTCGTTTGAGACCCGTTTCTGTCTCCCGTACCGCAAAACTCAACTGAAGTCAATTTCAGTGTGGGTAACCTGATAGGGACGGAATAGAGCAGATTAAATAAAAACAATTTACACTGCAATGCGGTGAGTGCGCCCAAAGATTGCGATGCATTTCGTTACATAAATTGGGGGTTCGTGAGCGTGAGAAGATCTCCGTTAGGAGGAATGAAATGGCCTAGATCAGGGCTCGGCAACCTTTACCACTCAAAGAGCCGTTTGGACCCGTTTCACACAGTAAAGAAAACACTGGGAGCCACATAACCCTTTGGAAATCTTAAATGAAATAACTCTGCATATAACGTTTTTTTTTGCCTTTGTGCAATGTATGAATAAACTATACTGTGTTACAGTTAAGAAATCAATCAACGACTGCAGAGAAAATGAAATAACATTTCTCAATATCACCTTTGTCTTTAGATTCATCACAGGCAGCTGAGTTAATGTCTTTAATTTGCTTTACAAACTAAAATAAAATACATTTTAATTCAATATTCATTAAATATTTTTAAAAAGCTGAGCCGCATCAGAGGGATCAAAGAGCCGCATGCGGATCCGGAGCCGCGGGTTGCCGACCCCTGGCCTCGGCAGTCACGTGATCGGGATATGACGGGAGGATTTTCGTGGGCTCGGGATGGGATGGGAGGGACAATAGATTCCGAAATCTATAGCAGGACAAGATAACCCTCTCCTTGATGTCATGTTGTACGTGTAGGTGCATTTTTCGAGAGGTGCTCGGCAGGCTACGGCGTAGGCAAAATTTTACGCAGAAGTATAAATCACGCTTTAATTGTTTTCAACTGCTCTTTTATGTAAGGCCCTTTGAATTACCTTGTTGCGGAAATGTGCCATATAAATAAAGCTACGCCTTGCTACGTCCTGCTGGGCCTTGTAATGCCCCACAGTGCCCTGCTATGTCATGAACTACTACAAAGAACTACTACAAACTTCTATTCTTTGTGACTGTTATTGCCACTCTTCATTGTAACCCCAACCGGTTGTCAGACACCGCCTACCAAGAGCCTGGGCCTGGCCCTGGGTCTGGGTCTGGCCCTGGGTCTGGGTATGTCCCAGGTTTCTGCCTAAAAGGAAGTTTTTCCTCGCCTCTGTCTCACTGTTGCTTGCTCTGGAGGAAACTACTAGAACTGTTGGGTCCTTGTAAATTCTGGAGTGTGGTCTAGACCTGCTCTATCTGTAAAGTGCCTCGAGATAACTCTTGTTATGAATTGATACTATAAATAAAATTAAAATGAAATGAAGCTGCCATGCCTTGCCTACCTTTCAGCTGCTTCTTTCCTGGACCTTTGGTGCGGTGTGGTAAACTGAGAGGCTGGACGTGGAAGCTGTGCCGTGCTCCTGAACTCTGAACAGAGGAAAGAAATAACCATAAAAAAAAAAAAACGACAGACTCTCCTCTGGGCAGGTTACATATCATATAAATGAAGACACACTAGACTTCTGCACTGCTATAACTTCATCTATAAATCCATCCTTGGATTACTGCCAACATGTTTATCCATTTATATGTTGAGACTGGGAGTGTGTTCAGGTAGCTTTTTCACAGTGTGTTCAGGGAGCAGGCAGCTAGCTTTTTCACAGTGTGTTCAGGGGGAAGGCAGCTAGCTTTTTCACAGTGTTCAGGGGGCAGGCAGCTAGCTTTTTCACAGTGTAATCAGGGGGCTGGCAGCTAGCTTTTTCACAGTGTGTTCAGGGAGCAGGCAGCTAGCTTTTTCACAGTGTTCAGGGGGCAGGCAGCTAGCTTTTTCACAGTGTTCAGGGGGCAGGCAGCTAGCTTTTTCACAGTGTTCAGGGGGCAGGCAGCTAGCTTTTTCACAGTGTAATCAGGGGGCTGGCAGCTAGCTTTTTCACAGTGTGTTCAGGGAGCAGGCAGCTAGCTTTTTCACAGTGTGTTCAGGGAGCAGGCAGCTAGCTTTTTCACAGTGTTCAGGGAGCAGGCAGCTAGCTTTTTCACAGTGTGTTCAGGGGGAAGGCAGCTAGCTTTTTCACAGTGTGTTCAGGGAGTAGGCAGCTAGCTTTTTCACAGTGTGTTCAGGGGGAAGGCAGCTAGCTTTTTCACAGTGTGTTCAGGGAGCAGGCAGCTAGCTTTTTCACAGTGTGTTCAGGGGGAAGTCAGCTAGCTTTTTCACAGTGTGTTCAGGGAGCAGGCAGCTAGCTTTTTCACAGTGTATCCGGGGTGGGGCAGCTAGCTTTTTCACAGTGTGTTCAGGGGGAAGGCAGCTAGCTTTTTCACAGTGTGTTCAGGGAGCAGGCAGCTAGCTTTTTCACAGTGTGTTCAGGGAGCAGGCAGCTAGCTTTTTCACAGTGTGTTCAGGAGGCAGGCAGCTAGCTTTTTCACAGTGTAATCAGGGGGCTGGCAGCTAGCTTTTTCACAGTGTGTTCAGGGGGCAGGCAGCTAGCTTTTTCACAGTGTGTTCAGGGGGCAGGCAGCTAGCTTTTTCACAGTGTTCAGGGGGCAGGCAGCTAGCTTTTTCAGTGTGTTCAGGGGGCAGGCAGCTAGCTTTTTCAGTATGTTCAGGGGGCAGGCAGCTAGCTTTTTCACAGTGTGTTCAGGGGGCAGGCAGCTAGCTTTTTCACAGTGTGTTCAGGGGGAAGGCAGCTAGCTTTTTCACAGTGTTCAGGGGGCAGGCAGCTAGCTTTTTCACAGTGTAATCAGGGGGCTGGCAGCTAGCTTTTTCACAGTGTGTTCAGGGAGCAGGCAGCTAGCTTTTTCACAGTGTTCAGGGGGCAGGCAGCTAGCTTTTTCACAGTGTTCAGGGGCAGGCAGCTAGCTTTTTCACAGTGTTCAGGGGGCAGGCAGCTAGCTTTTTCACAGTGTAATCAGGGGGCTGGCAGCTAGCTTTTTCACAGTGTGTTCAGGGAGCAGGCAGCTAGCTTTTTCACAGTGTGTTCAGGGGGAAGGCAGCTAGCTTTTTCACAGTGTGTTCAGGGAGCAGGCAGCTAGCTTTTTCACAGTGTGTTCAGGGGGAAGTCAGCTAGCTTTTTCACAGTGTGTTCAGGGAGCAGGCAGCTAGCTTTTTCACAGTGTATCCGGGGTGGGGCAGCTAGCTTTTTCACAGTGTGTTCAGGGGGAAGGCAGCTAGCTTTTTCACAGTGTGTTCAGGGAGCAGGCAGCTAGCTTTTTCACAGTGTGTTCAGGGAGCAGGCAGCTAGCTTTTTCACAGTGTGTTCAGGAGGCAGGCAGCTAGCTTTTTCACAGTGTAATCAGGGGGCTGGCAGCTAGCTTTTTCACAGTGTGTTCAGGGAGCAGGCAGCTAGCTTTTTCACAGTGTCAGGGGGCAGGCAGCTAGCTTTTTCACAGTGTGTTCAGGGGGCAGGCAGCTAGCTTTTCACAGTGTATCCGGGGTGGGGCAGCTAGCTTTTTCACAGTGTTCAGGGGGCAGGCAGCTAGCTTTTTCAGTGTGTTCAGGGGGCAGGCAGCTAGCTTTTTCACAGTGTGTTCAGGGAGCAGGCAGCTAGCTTTTTCACAGTGTGTTCAGGGAGCAGGCAGCTAGCTTTTTCACAGTGTGTTCAGGGAGCAGGCAGCTAGCTTTTTCACAGTGTGTTCAGGAGGCAGGCAGCTAGCTTTTTCACAGTGTAATCAGGGGGCTGGCAGCTAGCTTTTTCACAGTGTGTTCAGGGGGCAGGCAGCTAGCTTTTTCACAGTGTGTTCAGGGGGCAGGCAGCTAGCTTTTTCACAGTGTATCCGGGGTGGGGCAGCTAGCTTTTTCACAGTGTTCAGGGGGCAGGCAGCTAGCTTTTTCAGTGTGTTCAGGGGGCAGGCAGCTAGCTTTTTCAGTATGTTCAGGGGGCAGGCAGCTAGCTTTTTCACAGTGTGTTCAGGGGGCAGGCAGCTAGCTTTTTCACAGTGTGTTCAGGGAGCAGGCAGCTAGCTTTTTCACAGTGTGTTCAGGGGGAAGGCAGCTAGCTTTTTCACAGTGTTCAGGGGGCAGGCAGCTAGCTTTTTCACAGTGTAATCAGGGGGCTGGCAGCTAGCTTTTTCACAGTGTGTTCAGGGAGCAGGCAGCTAGCTTTTTCACAGTGTTCAGGGGGCAGGCAGCTAGCTTTTTCACAGTGTTCAGGGGGCAGGCAGCTAGCTTTTTCACAGTGTTCAGGGGGCAGGCAGCTAGCTTTTTCACAGTGTAATCAGGGGGCTGGCAGCTAGCTTTTTCACAGTGTGTTCAGGGAGCAGGCAGCTAGCTTTTTCACAGTGTGTTCAGGGGGAAGGCAGCTAGCTTTTTCACAGTGTGTTCAGGGAGCAGGCAGCTAGCTTTTTCACAGTGTGTTCAGGGGGAAGTCAGCTAGCTTTTTCACAGTGTGTTCAGGGAGCAGGCAGCTAGCTTTTTCACAGTGTATCCGGGGTGGGGCAGCTAGCTTTTTCACAGTGTGTTCAGGGGGAAGGCAGCTAGCTTTTTCACAGTGTGTTCAGGGAGCAGGCAGCTAGCTTTTTCACAGTGTGTTCAGGGAGCAGGCAGCTAGCTTTTTCACAGTGTGTTCAGGAGGCAGGCAGCTAGCTTTTTCACAGTGTAATCAGGGGGCTGGCAGCTAGCTTTTTCACAGTGTGTTCAGGGAGCAGGCAGCTAGCTTTTTCACAGTGTTCAGGGGGCAGGCAGCTAGCTTTTTCACAGTGTGTTCAGGGGGCAGGCAGCTAGCTTTTTCACAGTGTATCCGGGGTGGGGCAGCTAGCTTTTTCACAGTGTTCAGGGGGCAGGCAGCTAGCTTTTTCAGTGTGTTCAGGGGGCAGGCAGCTAGCTTTTTCAGTATGTTCAGGGGGCAGGCAGCTAGCTTTTTCACAGTGTGTTCAGGGGGCAGGCAGCTAGCTTTTTCACAGTGTGTTCAGGGGGCAGGCAGCTAGCGGCTCAAGGAGAGACGCCTACGATTTGAGACAAAAATTAAATTGCGCTGAAACCATGCACAAACTCATAGTGCACCTTTAAAAACTTGAAAAAAATTCCTTATAAAAACATTTAGAGTAGATACATTTCTTTACATTTTGTACGGCAAGTGACTAAAACAGTTTTTTGAAGGAAGCCTTACAGAAGTTTGGAAATAGATCAGGCATGATGTAGCCAGTCTGATTCATCTAAAAATGCCTGAATCCCCCCCGACTCCCCCCCATGTATTAAAGCTTTTTCAGACATCAAAATGCAACTTTAAAGGAGTTTACTTGTGTTTCACCGTGCAGTGGCAGTCTGCAGTTTGGAGGCAGCCAGGGCACGGCCAGCTGGGCTTTGATCGCAGCAGCGATGGCTTTCTGGAGAACCCCCGATTTACCTACAGGAAGAGATGACAGCTTTGGATGACTCAGCAACAAGTGGGAAGTCATAACAAAAGGCTTTACCATGCCCTTATCTTAAGAAACCACAAAGCAGACAACAGCGTTTCCGTGTTTCCTTTTAGACCTCCGGACGTGCAACAATGCAGGTTTCTGGCATGGATTTGGATTGCTGATTTCTTCTCTCAGGCTTTCTGCAGGTTTTGCAAGTCAAATTTAAGACTTTTTAAGACCTTTAGGAGTGAAATGTAAGACCTACAGTACAATATTTCATTCTTTCTCTTTGAGGAGAGTCAGTAGCTCAGTCAGTAGGGAGTTGGGTTGGGAACCGGAGGATCCCCATATGGACCAACAAGTATGGTGGTGGACTGGTACCTGGAGAGGTGTCAGTTCACCTCCTGGGCCCTGCCAAGGTGCTCTTGAGCAAGGCACCGAACCCCCAACTGCTCGGGCCGCCTTTCCATGGGCAGCCCCCCCCCCCATTATGACATCTCTCCATTAGTGCATGTATAGGTACTGAGCATATGTGTGTAATGTGTAGAATAATAACAGAGTGAATACATTGTGCATTGTGCCTTGTACTTTATTAATCCCTTGCAGGATTAATAAAATATACATTATTATTATTATTATTATTATATGAAACCCCGTGGAGGACATAGACAGAGTACCTGTTGGCTGGTCTGAGGCCTCGGCACTTTCTCTGGGCAACTTCTCCACCAGGAACATGAGCAGGGAGCGGATCTCGGGCTCATTGCTGTACAGGAAGGTCTGGTAGCCTATCTCTCCTTTATAACCGATGTCCTGGAAACCAACAGTGTGACATGTTAGAAAGCTGATGATAATGATGATAATGTTGAGCTGATAATCTTACAGGCACAACTGAAATGTTCTGCATTGTTCGGGGCTGGAATAATATTTCGTTTTTTTCATCGTCGTCACTAAATAAACTGGCGCAATAAACAGATTGCGAAAGACAACAACACATTTTTTAGTTAGTTGAAGAAAATATCAGCAGAAAACTGCATTTTAAAATACAACTATCATTCTTTTTTAATGGTGCGTTGTATATTTAATTCAATGATCAAAGTGTTTAATAAAAGTAAGTTGAAAATGTTTTCCTTTTTTATTTGTCCAAATTCAAGCAGTTTGTTGTATTTTAGCCGAATACTGAAAGCAACAGAAAAGCAGAACTGAAAACACTCTAATATGTATTTATTGCACGTTATATAGTTATCTTGATATTCTCGAACGTTGTTATCGCATATTTTTCTCATATCGTGCTGCCCCAGAGGTGTATTCTAGATTACTGTTGTGGATATACTACAATAAATATGTTCTGCAGGTTTGTTCAGTTTGTTGTCACATTACTCGACCCGTACTTGTGAAAACAAACAGCGAAAGTGAAAGTTCTGTCACAAAACTATTTTGTTACGTATAATTGCACATTTTTAAGTGGATATACGGAAAATACGGAAATATACAGAAATTCTGGAGCTTTCTTAGTTGTTATATGGTGTAGACCTGCATATATTCCTCCTTTCATTCCCCCTGCTCTGGTGTTTCCCCTCTCATTCCCCCTGCTCTGGCCTTTCCCCCTCTCATTCCCCCTGCTCTGGTGTTTCCCCTCTCATTCCCCCTGCTCTGGCCTTTCCCCCTCTCATTCCCCCCTGCTCTGGTGTTTCCCCTCGCATTCCCCCTGCTCTGGTGTTTCCCCTCGCATTCCCCCTGCTCTAGGGTTTCCCCTCTCATTCCCTCTGCTCTGGCCTTTCCCCTTCTCATTCCCCCCTCTCATTCCCCCTGCTCTGGTGTTTCCCCTCTCATTCCCCCTGCTCTGGTGTTTCCCCTCTCATTCCCTCTGCTCTAGGGTTTCCCCTCTCATTCCCTCTGCTCTAGGGTTTCCCCTCTCATTCCCTCTGCTCTAGGGTTTCCCCCTCTCATTCCCCCTGCTCTGGTGTTTCCCCTCTCATTCCCTCTGCTCTGGCCTTTCCCCCTCTCATTCCCCCTGCTCTGGTGTTTCCCCCTCTCATTCCCCCCTGCTCTGGCCTTTCCCCCTCTCATTCCCTCTGCTCTGGCCTTTGCCCCTCTCATTCCCCCTGCTCTGGTGTTTCCCCCTCTCATTCCCCCCTGCTCTGGCCTTTCCCCCTCTCATTCCCCCTGCTCTAGGGTTTCCCCTCTCATTCCCTCTGCTCTGGCCTTTCCCCCTCTCATTCCCCCTGCTCTGGTGTTTCCCCCTCTCATTCCCCCCTGCTCTGGTGTTTCCCCTCTGGCCTTTCCCCCTCTCATTCCCTCTGCTCTGGCCTTTCCCCCTCTCATTCCCCCTGCTCTGGTGTTTCCCCTCTGGCCTTTCCCCCTCTCATTCCCTCTGCTCTGGCCTTTCCCCCTCTCATTCCCCCTGCTCTGGTGTTTCCCCTCTGGCCTTTCTCCCTCTCATTCCCTCTGCTCTGGCCTTTCCCCCTCTCATTCCCCCTGCTCTGGTGTTTCCCCTCTGGCCTTTCCCCCTGATCTGGCGTTTCCGAGTCCCTAACCCGGAGACATGAGGAAACCCTTCTGACTGTTTTGGACTCTGCGGGGTTGAGTTGCAGTCTTAACGGCTGCAAACGGAGACCTTTGGTAACATCGACACTGACGCCATAATTACCCCGCCTGATTGGGTCTTATCACACTGTCGAACAAACAACCCCCCCCATTGATTAATCCAGACTCTGACCTAGTCTCCCTACCCACCCCTCCATTCCTACTCCAAGGGGTTTTAAGTCTCTTTTAGTAATTTAATATTTAGCATTTATTAATTCACTGGTCTGATTAATTCACCACAAACAAACGAAGTTCCCTCAATGGAAAAATAAAGTTCTTTCGATTTTGATTCGATTTGTCGGTCATGACGTCTCTGTCTCTGAGACAAGGCCACAAACGTTACCATAGCAACTACCAGCAACGGCGTGTACATGTTTGGGTGTGCTAGTTAAAAATAGAGATTGGTTCTTCTACTAGAGCTAAAAACACAGAGTTTGCTTTTGGCTCAAAACTTTAAAGCTTAGAAACCAAAAATGTAGCATTGTAAATGTTGCCTAAGACTACACCATTAGTCCTACAGCGCCAACTACTGGTCTCGTGTGTTACCTGACAGGCCTGTGCCAGGCTCATGCCCACTCTAAAGCGGGCGGACATGCCAGGAGGGAGGGAGGTGGGCAGCGCGCCGCCCAGGCCTGGATCGATCACCCGGAGACATCGGACCACGGCCTCCACTATGAGCTCACTGCTGAACTGTTGGATGCTGCCAGTCTCCTCACTCACCTCTCTGTGGGGCACATATTAAATAGATTATATTATATTACATAGGGAATGCTGACAGTCACACAACTAACGTTCACACTTTACCCTGAAACACACCTGGCTGTACTGACCTAGACACTTCTCAAAACCACTTCTCAAAACCCATCTCTTTAGAATAGCCTTCACCCTGTAATAAGGTGACCAGATTTCTCAGACAAAATCCGGGGACATTTTCAGCTCAGAAGCATAAATACCTCCAAAACACGTCATGTTTTTATTTTTTGTAAAACTTAAAACGGGGACACTAGACCTAGAGCTGAGTATCAGATACAATATAAACTATTGAGGAAATTTCGGGTCTGTCAGTCACAGTGAAAACCGGGGACATTTCCGGGGACAGATCCAGCCGAGGACAGGTCACCAAAACCGGGGACTGTCCCCGGAAACCGGGGACGTCTGGTCACCCTACCCTGTAATAACACCACACTTAACCTACTGTTAGCTGCTGGTTTCAATATGGTTGTTTCTGAGTTTTGTGTTGTTTTACTTCGTCAAATAAAATGTTTTGTCCTTACAATGGTTTTAATGTAAAGTGTCTTTAAAGATGCAATACGTTATTGCCATGCAACTAAGTTGCTAGGAATTTGGGGCACAAAACAACAACAACAAAGCATTCATAGCAGACAGTCCATACATTAGATTATACTTTATTCATCCCACAACGGGGAAATTTTGTTATTACAGCAGCAGCATTTTTTTCAATAACAGCAAAAAACAAAAACACACAAACAAGTAAGCACACAAGAAAGACAGGCAAACAATAGACAATGATTATATGGTGGACTGAGTAAGCAAAATGGCGTCAAATAAAGGTATTTTAAAGTGCGGTTGCCATGATACAAGAAACAGTATTGCAGTGTAAGTGACGTTAAAATAAATTGAATGTGTAATTAGAGTAATGAAGCAAGAGTCGGTAGCATAATTTAAATTATGTCAAACATAACTGTTAAAAACACATGTAGAGGCAGATAGGCACAACCCCCCCCCCCCCCCCACAAATGCAAATATATCCCATAATAAAAAAGATAAATATAAAAAAGAAAAGTATAGTGGCAGTGCTGAAGGGCACCCTACAAGTCAGTGGAGTCAAGAGTTATAAAGTGTCAGTGCATCTTTGAAAAGTGCTATATAAAATAAAATGTATTATTATTATTTAGTTAAGTCTCAGATCACAACCTTTGCCTCAAATCATCAGCGGCGGAAGACGTATTCAGATCCTTTATTTAAGTAAAAGTACTAATACCATACTGTTAAAATACTGTTACAAGTAACAGTGCTGCTCTGAAGATAGCACTTAACCCTCGCGTTGTCTTCACGTCAAAATTGAAAATCAACACTTTTGTTGACGTTTTTTAATCGATGTTTTTAACTTTTTCTTACGTTTCTGTCCCTTTTTCAACACTTTTGACGCTTTTTTTCCAATGTTTTTCACTTTTTTTGACGTTTTCAACTCTCCGTAACACTAACTTATTAACTTTAGTTTTACAGTTATTTTTGGAATTTATGGTCAATAAACCTCATTTATAGGAAATTATACCTAATGTTTGAGTTAGAAAAGCAGAAATTAGGAATTATTGAGACTAAAATTAAAGGAATGGATGTTGATGATAATCACAGACTGGAATATGTCAACTTTTACTCAATACTATTTCAAAAACACTTCCATTTGTTTTACAATGCTATAAAATTGAATAAGACGCCCCAAAATTAATGAAAGTAGAGATTTGTACTTGGCAAAGAGCGTTGGGTGGAATCAATCATGTTATTTTGGGGAATTAAAAAGAACATTGATATAGGACAACATGAGGACAACATGAGGACAACATGAGGACAACATGAGGACAACATGAGGACAACATGAGGGTTAAGTAAAAGTATGTATCAGCAGCAAAATGTACTTAAAGGATTAAAAGTAAAAGTACTCAATGCAGAAAAAGCCTTAAATTTTAGAAACAATCCAAACAGTTGTGTATTTAATGGTATAATCATCTCAGCTGTTGTTTAACTTATGATAAAATATATTTTACATGTGTTTTGTGTGCAAAAACCTTAATGGAGTAAAAAGTACAATATTTATCTCTGAAATGTAGCGGAGTAGAAGAAGACACTGGCATGAAAAAAAAGAAAACACTCAAGTAAAGTACAAGTACCTCAAACGTGTACTAAGTTCAGTACTTGAGTAAATGTACTATCCACTGGAAATAACCCTCGTCCCTGATCATGTGATGGGCTGATTAGCTCCTAACATTACACGTATGAAAACGCTTAACGTGGTTTAATGTACCTAAACATCGATCAATCATCACCATATTTACCATGGCCATATCTGGTCATAAACACTTAAACCTGTCAAAAAAAACTAAACTGAAATCCAACGATTATAGAAGTTATCTCACGTTAATGTTTTGTTCTTCATTGGTGTCTATGGCGAGGAAAAGGCTTAACGTGGTTTAATGTACCTAAAAAAATAATCAATTATCACCATATTTCTCTCACATATTGCTCCTCATAACCAGTGAAAACTGTCAAAAAATCGGACCCAAAGTCCTATTATTATGGACGGTAGCTGACATTAAGCGTGTCTGCTTCAATAAGGGATATTGTAGTTTTTACTGGTTATAAGGAGCAATATGAGAGAGAAATATGGTGATAATTGATCATTGTTTAGGTACATTAATTAAGCCTTTTCCTTACAATATCACTTAATGAAGCAGACACGCTTAATGTCAGCTACCGTCCATAATAATAGGACTTTGGGTCCGATCTTTTGACAGTTTTTACTGGTTATGAAGAGCAATATGTTAGAGAAATATGGTGATGATTGATCGTTGTTTAGGTACATTAAACCACGTTAAGCATTTTCCTCTCCATAGACACCAATGAAGAAGAAAACATTACCGTGAGATAACTTCTATAATTGTTGGATTTCAGTTTAGTTTTTTTTGACAGGTTTAAGTGTTTATGACCAGATATGGCCATGGTAAATATGGTGATGATTGATCGATGTTTAGGTACATTAAACCACGTTAAGCTTTGTCACGTTAAGCGTTTTAAAACGTCCCCAAACTTCAACGTTAGCCAGCTAACATGCTAGCTTCAACAACACTGTGTACATTATTAATAAGTATTAATACTTACGTGCCGACTTGTTTGAGGGCGTGAATCAAAATGTTGTCGACTTCTTCCATCGCTGAGGTTTCTCTGTAAGGTTAGATAGCTAACAGGCAGAGCATGTGATGCTAGCCGGCTTATTTATTAACATTAGCTAAATTAGCTAAGTTAGCTAAGCTAAGCTAGTAACGGTATTCCCGCTTATGAGAACAGGCTCGCAAGCTAGCATCCATCTTCTGTAGGCTAACTTAGAGATGTTAGCTGTTAGCTAGCCACTTCCCTGACAATTTATTGTTATTTTTCGCCGATTTGAAGCGCCTTGATTCAAATATTTAAATACGCTTTTTGACACGAACTGAACCCGGACGGGTCGGTGTGCTACGAACGTAACAAATCTGACATTTGTGTGTCTTGTTCAGTGTGAAAATGAAGTAATAACGGACTTTGAGCTGCGGCATTCTGGGAGGTGGAGTTTCATATTTTAGTCACTGTGGCTGGAAGACGTGAGGACTGGCGCAATCTAGAAATACACTTCCCAGCATGCACCAAAAATGAATCTCATGACTGGAAGCGAAAGGACGTTTTGTAGGATGGAGAAGGAATGTCCCGCCTACTCGTTGCCTTCGTTGCTTTGATTGGTTAGGTTTAGGCAAGAGGAGGAGTGTGATTGGTGCAGTTAGGGTTAAAATCGGAGACTGTTCATATTTACAGTAACATCTTTAATTTAATTAATATTTACAGTAACAGCTAATATTAATATTGATATTTACAGTAACATTAGTATTAGTATTAATATTTACAGTAACATCTTTAAAATACATGAGAAATGTAGAAATTTGTTACTGGACTAAGAAGATCCCTAGTATTTTCTTTTCTTTATGTTTTTGTTGTATATATTGTTCCTACCTCAACGTCGTAAACACGTTTTTGACAAATGTACAAACACATTGTGCCTTGTTTGTTTGTATCACTGTTCTATTATGATGATATATATGTAGTTATATTTTATATAAGCGCATTTATTCTTTTGCTTTTGTTTTTGTTAAAGGGCCGTAAATCCCATGGACGAGAAGAGAACAGATTTATCAATAGCGCTTGCGCATGCGCATGACAGATGGTGCAGGCAGCACAGATCTGGCATAGACATAAGGCATAGACAGATGTCGGTACACGATCCGTCCTGCCTGCACGATCCGTTCTGCGCATGTGCAGTATGTTACTGCACGATCTGTTCACATAGACAGTTCTCCTTCACCGGAAAGCTAACGTTAGCTTAGCTAACAGCTAATTCGGCTAACAGCTAGCTGAGACAGCATGTAAAAGACCCTCAAAACTTAAAATAACCGTTTAAATATATAACAGCTGTTACGTCAGTTCTACTTTATTGTTAATTGTTAATATTTTTTTTAATAAATAATAAAAAAAAAAATCCTCGTACATCATGATTGCACATGCGCAGAACAGATCGTGCAGGCAGGACGGATCCTCTTCGGTTCACACATTCCGGCGCAACACCGGAAATGCTAATTCGCAACCTCCAGTAGATGGCGGTAATAGAACTGTGTAGTAGACCCTCAGACCCCTATCACGAAAGGAGAAGAACTCGGGCTGTAGGGCTACTGTTATTGATCACCATGGCGGTGTAGGAGGCAAACAGAACCCAGAACCACCACCCTTCTGTTCCGAAAACGGAGTCTTTAAAATGGCAGACGAGGAGGAGAGGGGGGTGGTTCGTGTCAAAGTCAAGGTAGGACGATTAGTTAAGGTCTGAGTTACCAACGGCCAACGTTCGCTAGCAACCGTTCGCTAGCAACCGTCAGCTAGCAACCGTCAGTTCGCCGTACCGTTAGCCGCCTCTCAAACACACATTAAAGTGCTAAATGTCGACATAAAGCACCCGTGACATTAGCTGTGGAAACAGTAAGTTTGGAGGGAAAGAGACTCGACATTTTGTCAACGTTTCGCCCGTTTGTTTTCCGTTGAATGCCCGACAACTGGAAGTGGGAATACATACATGTATCTGTCACGTCATGTTGGCCGTAATTGACCGCAACAGCTAGTAAAAATATGTACACACGTATCTATTATTATAACCCTATTGGATTATAGTGAAGATCCAACGGTAGCCTAAGCTAAGCTAATGCTACACACACAAAGCAGCAGTGGATGCTGACTGACGTCATCTGTCTGCTCAGCTAAAATGCGTGCGTGACAGCACTACGTGACGTCACACGTTACCTGGAGTTGAATAACAGTGTGGCCTAATAGTTTAAGTATGGAGAATATATATATTATATTATCCATATATGGATTAATAGTTTAAGTATGACGATGTTTATTTAATTGCTTTTACCCTATGTTGCAAAATGGGTCAATTAAGATAAGAATAAGAATTTTTATTTATTTATTTTTTTAAATTATGTAGCACACACAGTGCTTTCTAATTATCTACTGTATGTACAGTATGTGTAATTGGCTACTGCATACTACAGGTTTTAATTGACGTTTTTAAGTGTTTTTTTACATTTTGGTTGCTTTTTTCAACACGTTTGATGCTTTTTTCAATGTTTGCTACTTTGTTTTTGTTTTCAACACTACGTAACACTAACTTATTAACTTTAGTTTTACAGTTATTTTAGGAATTTATGGTCAATAAACCTCATTTATAGGAAATTATACCGAATGTTTGAGTTAGAAAAGCAGAAATTCAGAATTATTTAGACTAAAATTAAAGGAATGGATGTTGATGATAATCACAGACTGGAATATGTCAACTTTTACTCAATACTATTTCAAAAACACTTCCATTTGTTTTACAATGTTATAAAATTGAATAAGACGCCCCAAAATTAATGAAAGTAGAGATTTGTACTCGGCAAAGAGCGTTGGGTGGAATCAATCATGTTATTTTGGGAAATTAAAAAGAACATTGAGATAGGACAACGGGTCAATTTGACCCGAGGACAACATGGGGACAACATGAGGGTTAACCAAATAAACACAAAAAATAGATTGGATTCCATACAACGCTCTTTACAAATACAACTGATCACTTTCATTCCTGATTAAACTCATCTGTATGTTCCTCTGACTTTAACTACTCGTCAAAATAATTCATAATTTCTGCCTTTTTAACTCAAATATTAGGTATATTTCTATATAAATGAGGGTTATTGACCACGAATTCCAAAAAGTAGTAAAACTAGTGGTAGTATGGCTTACACAGTTAATTCCCCTGAATTATTGTCTACTTATTGCCAAAATAGTACAATGTGTGGCCACCTCCACCATGTCCCCCCCCCAGTATCTAGTTTAATGTTTTTATTCTTTTGTTTTGCTTTTCAGAAATGTGACGGCGTGTTTCCTGTGGAGTTTCGCTCCTTTGCTGTTGATCCTCAGATAACATCGCTGGAGGTCCTGCAGCACATACTTATCAGAGCCTTTGATTTGAACGGGTAAGAGTCACCACCCCGGGTTAGTCTATATCCACAACGTTACGGGATGTCCGTCCCCCGTCCTCTGTCTCTGTGTCGGCGCTCTAACCTGCGGTTGGTTTCTGAGGACTATGGTTACCTGGTCCTCAGATCTCTGCAGGGTAAATCCAGACAGCTAGCTAGACTATCTGTCCAATCTGAGGACTATGGTTACCTGGTCCTCAGATCTCTGCAGGGTAAATCCAGACAGCTAGCTACACTACCTGTCCAATCTGAGGACTATGGTTACCTGGTCCTCAGGTCTCTGCAGGGTAAATCCAGACAGGTAGCTAGACTATCTGTCCAATCTGAGGACTATGGTTACCTGGTCCTCAGATCTCTGCAGGGTAAATCCAGACAGCTAGCTAGACTATCTGTCCAATCTGAGGACTATGGTTACCTGGTCCTCAGATCTCTGCAGGGTAAATCCAGACAGCTAGCTAGACTACCTGTCCATTCTGAGGACTATGGTTACCTGGTCCTCAGATCTCTGCAGGGTAAATCCAGACAGCTAGCTAGACTATCTGTCCAATCTGAGGACTATGGTTACCTGGTCCTCAGATCTCTGCAGGGTAAATCCAGACAGCTAGCTAGACTACCTGTCCAATCTGAGGACTATGGTTACCTGGTCCTCAGGTCTCTGCAAGGTAAATCCAGACAGCTAGCTAGACTATCTGTCCAATCTGAGGACTATGGTTACCTGGTCCTCAGATCTCTGCAGGGTAAATCCAGACAGCTAGCTAGACTATCTGTCCAATCTGAGGACTATGGTTACCTGGTCCTCAGATCTCTGCAGGGTAAATCCAGACAGCTAGCTAGACTATCTGTCCAACTTTCAAACGAACATGTTCCACCAAAAGAAGTTCCTTCCTGAGGCAGTTTTGCAGCGGCACCGTGGCTCCGTCCGGCGCTTAGCCCCGCCCAAGACGATTGTGATTGGTTTAAATAAAATGCCAATAAACCCAAGCACCTTTTTCTAGCCAGATCTTCCTCCACAGCACTACGGAGGAGGGTCTTGCGATGTGAGACTATGGTGCTTAAACTGTGACATAGACACATCATGTATGTCAGCATTTTCTTCTGTCTTTTTAAACCAGGAAGCGGAATTTCGGGATCAGTTACCTGTCCCGAGATCGGAGTGGTGCTGAAACGTATCTGTCTCTGCTGTCTGACTGGGATTTGGATGTCGCATTTGTCGGTGCAGCCAAATCACATCTGCAGCTCAAGATGGACATAAAACCTTCAGAAGACAGTAAGGACAACTGCGTACCCTCAAAGCAAGCGTAAACGATAAAATGCAAAGCTTATATTATATTGCAGAAAACATAAAGTGCGGAGGTCAATGTGAAAATGTGGCATTTGCAGTTAATTTGAAACTAAACTGTAAAATTTCATATACAGCATGAAGGAACTCGAATGTTCCTCAGAGACTTTAAAGGTCCCATGGCATGAAAACTCTGGGTGTCAATCACTGCTCAGACACACATTTCATAGTGTTCTCCCCTGGCTGAGACTGAGAAGTTGTCGATGTCCAAAGTCCTGGATCTTTTCAATCCTACCTACGGCACCTTTAAAGTCTCCTACCTTTTGTCCAACTGCAGGTCCTGTTATGGAGGAGTGGGACATCATAAGCCCCAAAGATGTGATTGGCTCCGAGCAGCTTCTCGCAGAGCGGACTCGGTCTTTGGCATCTGCAGCTCTTCCCTTCACACAGTCTCTGCTGTCCCAGGTCCCTTTACTGTCTTTATCCTTCCTCAGACAGTCTCTTTTACCGTCCACCCTCTATGAGTCAGGGTCTTTGCTTACGCGCTTGGTTCACTCTTTGTTCAGGTGGGCCGCACGCTGAACAAAGTCCAGCAAGCCCTCAGCTGGTCTTACGGGGAAGAGATCAAGCCTTTCAAGCCCCCCCTGAGCGACGCCGAGTTTCACAATTACCTCAACGGACAGGGCCAGTTGTCCCGACCGGAGGAACTGCGACTGCGCATCTACCATGGCGGTGTGGAA
>JAQOOF010000338.1:0-33812 GCA_029931835.1 Etheostoma nigrum
GCTGTGATCCATGTTTGGTGGAAGATGGATACAACTACCTTTCGCCCAAGAGACTGTGATCCGTGTTTGATGAAATATGGATAAAATGACCTTGTGTCTGACACTTGTGAAAACATAATGTGGCCATGCAGACTGATTTTTTTCAGTGGTGCAACTTGAGCCACGTCAAGCATTGGTGGTTCAGTGGTAGAATTCACGCCTGCCATGCGGGAGACCTGGGTCTGATTCCCGGCCAATGCAGCTTTCCTTTACTACTATTTGGAATTAGCCCTTGCACAAATGGAGCATGTTTATGTGATGGCAAACCACTCATTTCTGGTAATGTTAACCTCTAGATTTCAGTTATTCATGTTAGCTCCATTTTGGTTATTGATGCACTAGGCCGCCCAAGAGGCTGTGATCCATGTTTGGTGGAAGATGGATACAACTACTTTTCGCCCAAGAGACTGTGATCCGTGTTTGATGAAATATGGATAAAATGACCTTGTTGTCAACACTTGTGAAAACATAATGTGGCCATGCAGACTGATTTTTTTCAGTGGTGCAACTTGAGCCACGTCAAGCATTGGTGGTTCAGTGGTAGAATTCTCGCCTGCCATGCGGGAGACCCGGGTCCGATTCCCGGCCAATGCAGCTTTCCTTTACTACTATTTGGAATTAGCCCTTGCACAAATGGAGCATGTTTATGTGATGGCAAACCACTCATTTCTGGTAATGTTAACCTCTAGATTTCAGTCATGCATGTTAGCTCCATTTTGGTTATTGATGCACTAGGCCGCCCAAGAGACTGTGAAAACAAGATGTGGCCATGCAGACTAATTTTTTTCAGTGGCGCAATTTGAACCACGTCAAGCATTGGTCATTCAGTGGTAGATTTCTCAGCTACTATTTGGAATTAGCCCCTGCACAAAAGGAGCATGTTTATGTGATGGAAAAAAGCTCATTTCTGGTAATGTTAACCTCTAGATTTCAGTCATGCATGTTAGCTCCATTTTGGTTATTGATGCACTAGGCCGCCCAAGAGACTGTGATCCGTGTTTGATGGAAGATGGATAAAATTACCTTTTTACTGACGCTTGTGAAAACATAATGTGGCCATGCAGACTGATTTTTTTCAGTGGTGCAATTTGAACCGTGTCAAGCATTGGTCGTTCAGTGGTAGATTTCTCACCTGCCACGTGTGAGCCGAGGACAAGTTCCCGGCCAATGCAGCTTTACTTTACTACAATTCAGAATTAGCCCTTACACAAAAGGAGCATGTTTGTGTGATGGCAAAAAGCTCATTTCTGGTAATGTTAACCTCTAGATTTCAGTCATGCATGTTAGCTCCATTTTGATTGTTGGTGCACTAGCACCTCAAGAGACTATGATCCGTGTTTGATGAAATATAGATAAAATGACCTTATTGCTGACACTTGTGAAAACATAATGTAGCCATGCAGAGTGATTTTCTTCAGTGGTGAAATTATAAGCACGTCAAGCATTGGTGGTTCAGTGGTAGAATTCTCGCCTGCCATGCGGGAGACCCGTGTCCGATTCCCTGCCAATGCAGCTTTCCTTTACTACTATTTGGAATTAGCCCTTGCACAAAACGGGCATGTTTGTGTGAAAGCAAACAACTCATTTCTGGTGATATTAACCTCTAGATTTCAGTCATGCATGTTAGCTCCATTTTGGTTATTGATGCACTAGGCCGCCCAAGAGACTGTGATCCGTGGTTGATGGAAGATGGATAAAATTACCTTTTTGCTGACACTTGTGAAAACATAATGTGGCCATGCAGACTGATTTTTTTCAGTGGTGCAATTTGAACCAAGACAAGCATTGGTGGTTCAGTGGTAGAATTCTCGCCTGCCACGCAGGAGACCCGGGTCCAATTCCTGGCCAATGCAGCTTTCCTTTACTACTATTTGGAATTACCCCATGCACAAAAGGGGAATGTTTGTGTGATGGCAAAAAGCTCATTTCTGGTAATGTTAACCTCTAGATTTCAGTCATGCATGTTAGCTCCATTTTGATTGTTGGTGTACTAGGCACCTCAAGAGATTGTATTCCGTGTTTAATGAAATATGGATAAAATGACTTTATTGCTGACACTTGTGAAAACATAATGTAGCCATGCAGACTGATTTTCTTCAGTGGTGAAATTATAAGCATGTCAAGCATTGGTGGTTCAGTGGTAGAATTCTCGCCTGCCATGCGGGAGACCTGGGTCTGATTCCCGGCCAATGCAGCTTTCCTTTACTACTAATTGGAATTACCCCCTGCATAAAAGGGGAATGTTTGTGTGATGGCAAAAAGCTCATTTCTGGTAATGTTAACCTCTAGATTTCAGTCATGCATGTTAGCTCCATTTTGGTTATTGATGCACTAGGCCGCCCAAGAGACTGTGATCCGTGTTTGATGGAAGATGGATAAAATTACCTTTTTACTGACGCTTGTGAAAACATAATGTGGCCATGCAGACTGATTTCTTTCAGTGGTGCAATTTGAACCGTGTCAAGCATTGGTCGTTCAGTGGTAGATTTCTCACCTGCCACGTGTGAGCCCGAGGACAAATTCCCGGTCAATGCAGCTTTGCTTTGCTACAATTCAGAATTAGCCCCTACACAAAAGGAGCATGTTTGTGTGATGGCAAAAAGCTCATTTCTGGTAATGTTAACCTCTAGATTTCAGTCATGCATGTTAGCTCCATTTTCATTGTTGGTGCACTAGGCACCTCAAGAGACTTAGATCCGTGTTTGATGAAATATGGATAAAATGACCTTGTTGCTGACACTTGTGAAAACATAATGTAGCCATGCAGACTGATTTTCTTCAGTGGTGAAATTCTAAGCCCATCAAGCATTGGTGGTTCAGTGGTAGAATTCTCGCCTGCCATGCGGGAGACCCGGGTCCGATTCCCGGCCAATGCAGCTTTCCTTTACTACTTTTTGGAATTAGCCCTTGCACAAAACGGGCATGTTTGTGTGAAAGCAAACAACTCATTTCTGGTGATATTAACCTCTAGATTTCAGTCATGCATGTTAGCTCCATTTTGATTGTTGGTGTACTAGGCACCTCAAGAGATTGTATTCCGTGTTTAATGAAATATGGATAAAATTACCTTTTTGCTGACACTTGTGAAAACATAATGTGGCCATGCAGACTGAGTTTTTTCAGTGGTGCAATTTGAACCAAGTCAAGCATTGGTGGTTCAGTGGTAGAATTCTCGCCTCCCACGCAGGAGACCCTGGTCCAAATCCCGGCCAATGCAGCTTTCCTTTACTACTATTTGGAATTAGCCCCTGCACAAAAGGCGAATATTTGTGTGATGGTAAAAAGCTCATTTCTGGTAATGTTAACCTCTAGATTTCAGTCATGCATGTTAGCTCCATTTTGGTTATTGATGCACTAGGCCGCCCAAGAGACTGTGATCCGTGGTTGATGGAAGATGGATAAAATTACCTTTTTACTGACGCTTGTGAAAACATAATGTGGCAAGGCAGACTGATTTTTTTCAGTGGTGCAATTTGAACCGTGTCAAGCATTGGTCGTTCAGTGGTAGATTTCTCACCTGCCACGTTTGAGACCCAGGACAAATTCCCGGCCAATGCAGCTTTACTTTACTACAATTCAGAATTAGCCCCTACACAAAAGGAGCATGTTTGTGTGATGGCAAAAAGCTATTTTCTGGTAATGTTAACCTCTAGATTTCAGTCATGCATGTTAGCTCCATTTTGATTGCTGGTGCACTAGCACTTCAAGAGACTGTGATCCGTGTTTGATGGAAGATGGATAAAATTACCTTTTTGCTGACACTTGTGAAAACATAATGTAGCCATGCAGACTGATTTTCTTCAGTGGTGAAATTATAAGCACGTCAAGCATTGGTGGTTCAGTGGTAGAATTCTCGCCTGCCATGCGGGAGACCCGGGTCTGATTCCCAGCCAATGCAGCTTTCCTTTACTACTATTTGAAATTAGCCCTTGCACAAAACGGGCATGTTTGTGTGAAAGCAAACAACTCATTTCTCGTGATATTGACCTCTAGATTTCAGTCATGCATGTTAGCTCCATTTTGGTTATTGATGCACTAGGCCGCCCAAGAGACTGTGATCCGTGTTTGATGGAAGATGGATAAAATTACCTTTTTGCTGACACTTGTGAAAACATAATGTGGCCATGCAGACTGATTTTTTTCAGTGGTGCAATTTGAACCAAGTCAAGCATTGGTGGTTCAGTGGTAGAATTCTTGCCTCCCACGCGGGAGACCCTGGTCCAATTCCCGGCCAATGCAGCTTTCCTTTACTACTATTTGGAATTAGCCCCTGCACAAAAGGGGAATATTTGTGTGATGGCAAAAAGCTCATTTCTGGTAATGTTAACCTCTAGATTTCAGTCATGCATGTTAGCTCCATTTTGGTTATTGATGCACTAGGCCGCCCAAGAGACTGTGATCCGTGTTTGATGGAAGATGGATAAAATTACCTTTTTACTGACGCTTGTGAAAACATAATGTGGCCATGCAGACTGATTTTTTTCAGTGGTGCAATTTGAACCGTGTCAAGCATTGGTCGTTCAGTGTTAGATTTCTCACCTGCCACGTGTGAGCCCGAGGACAAATTCCCGGCCAATGCAGCTTTACTTTACTACAATTCAGAATTAGCCCATACACAAAAGGAGGATGTTTGTGTGATGGCAAAAAGCTCATTTCTGGTAATGTTAACCTCTAGATTTCAGTCATGCATGTTAGCTCCATTTTGATTGTTGGTGCACTAGCACCTCAAGAGACTGTGATCCGTGTTTGATGAAATATAGATAAAATGACCTTATTGCTGACACTTGTGAAAACATAATGTAGCCATGCAGACTGATTTTCTTCAGTGGTGAAATTATAAGCACGTCAAGCATTGGTGGTTCAGTGGTAGAATTCTCGCCTCCCACGCGGGAGACCCTGGTCCAATTCCCGGCCAATGCAGCTTTCCTTTACTACTATTTGGAATTAGCCCCTGCACAAAAGGGGAATATTTGTGTGATGGCAAAAAGCTCATTTCTGGTAATGTTAACCTCTAGATTTCAGTCATGCATGTTAGCTCCATTTTGGTTATTGATGCACTAGGCCGCCCAAGAGACTGTGATCCGTGTTTGATGGAAGATGGATAAAATTACCTTTTTACTGACGCTTGTGAAAACATAATGTGGCCATGCAGACTGATTTTCTTCAGTGGTGAAATTATAAGCACGTCAAGCATTGGTGGTTCAGTGGTAGAATTCTCGCCTGCCATGCGGGAGACCCGGGTCCGATTCCCGGCCAATGCAGCTTTCCTTTACTACTATTTGGAATTAGCCCTTGCACAAAACGGGCATGTTTGTGTGAAAGCAAACAACTCATTTCTGGTGATATTAACCTCTAGATTTCAGTCATGCATGTTAGCTCCATTTTGGTTATTGATGCACTAGGCCGCCCAAGAGACTGTGATCCGTGTTTGATGGAAGATGGATAAAATTACCTTTTTACTGACGCTTGTGAAAACATAATGTGGCCATGCAGACTGATTTTTTTCAGTGGTGCAATTTGAACCAAGTCAAGCATTGGTGGTTCAGTGGTAGATTTCTCACCTGCCACGTTTGAGACCCAGGACAAATTCCCGGCCAATGCAGCTTTCCTTTACTACTATTTGGAATTAGCCCTTGCACAAAACGGGCATGTTTGTGTGAAAGCAAACAACTCATTTCTGGTGATATTAACCTCTAGATTTCAGTCATGCATGTTAGCTCCATTTTGGTTATTGATGCAGTAGGCCGCCCAAGAGACTGTGATCCGTGGTTGATGGAAGATGGATAAAATTACCTTTTTGCTGACACTTGTGAAAACATAATGTGGCCATGCAGACTGATTTTTTTCAGTGGTGCAATTTGAACCGTGTCAAGCATTGGTCGTTCAGTGGTAGATTTCTCACCTGCCACGTTTGAGACCCAGGACAAATTCCCGGCCAATGCAGCTTTCCTTTACTACTATTTGGAATTAGCCCTTGCACAAAACGAGCATGTTTGTGTGAAAGCAAACATCTCATTTCTGGTGATATTAACCTCTAGATTTCAGTCATGCATGTTAGCTCCATTTTGGTTATTGATGCACTAGGCCGCCCAAGAGACTGTGATCCGTGGTTGATGGAAGATGGATAAAATTACCTTTTTGCTGACACTTGTGAAAACATAATGTGGCCATGCAGACTGAGTTTTTTCAGTGGTGCAATTTGAACCAAGTCAAGCATTGGTGGTTCAGTGGTAGAATTCTCGCCTCCCACGCGGGAGACCCTGGTCCAAATCCCGGCCAATGCAGCTTTCCTTTACTACTATTTGGAATTAGCCCCTGCACAAAAGGCGAATATTTGTGTGATGGCAAAAAGCTCATTTCTGGTAATGTTAACCTCTAGATTTCAGTCATGCATGTTAGCTCCATTTTGGTTATTGATGCACTAGGCCGCCCAAGAGACTGTGATCCGTGTTTGATGGAAGATGGATAAAATTACCTTTTTACTGACGCTTGTGAAAACATAATGTGGCCATGCAGACTGATTTTTTTCAGTGGTGCAATTTGAACCGTGTCAAGCATTGGTCGTTCAGTGGTAGATTTCTCACCTGCAACGTGTGAGCCCGAGGACAAATTCCCGGCCAATGCAGCTTTGCTTTACTACAATTCAGAATTAGCCCCTACACAAAAGGAGCATGTTTGTGTGATGGCAAAAAGCTCATTTCTGGTAATGTTAACCTCTAGATTTCAGTCATGCATGTTAGCTCCATTTTCATTGTTGGTGCACTAGGCACCTCAAGAGACTTAGATCCGTGTTTGATGAAATATGGATAAAATGACCTTGTTGCTGACACTTGTGAAAACATAATGTAGCCATGCAGACTGATTTTCTTCAGTGGTGAAATTCTAAGCGCGCCAAGCATTGGTGGTTCAGTGGTAGAATTCTTGCCTGCCATGCGGGAGACCCAGGTCCGATTCCCGGCCAATGCAGCTTTCCTTTACTACTATTTGGAATTAGCCCTTGCACAAAACGGGCATGTTTGTGTGAAAGCAAACAACTCATTTCTGGTGATATTAACCTCTAGATTTCAGTCATGCATGTTAGCTCCATTTTGGTTATTGATGCACTAGGCCGCCCAAGAGACTGTGATCCGTGTTTGATGGAAGATGGATAAAATTACCTTTTTGCTGACACTTGTGAAAACATAATGTGGCCATGCAGACTGATTTTTTTCAGTGGTGCAATTTGAACCAAGTCAAGCATTGGTGGGTCAGTGGTAGAATTCTTGCCTCCCACGCGGGAGACCTGGGTTCAATTCCCGGCCAATGCAGCTTTTCTTTACTTCTATTTGGAATTAGCCCCTGCACAAAAGGGGAATGTTTGTGTGATGGCAAAAAGCTCATTTCTGGTAATGTTAACCTCTAGATTTCAGTCATGCATGTTAGCTCCATTTTGGTTATTGATGCACTAGGCCGCCCAAGAGACTGTGATCCGTGTTTGATGGAAGATGGATAAAATTACCTTTTTACTGACGCTTGTGAAAACATAATGTGGCCATGCAGACTGATTTTTTTCAGTGGTGCAATTTGAACCGTGTCAAGCATTGGTCGTTCAGTGGTAGATTTCTCACCTGCCACGTGTGAGCCCGAGGACAAATTCCCGGCCAATGCAGCTTTACTTTACTACAATTCAGAATTAGCCCCTACACAAAAGGAGCATGTTTGTGTGATGGCAAAAAGCTCATTTCGGGTAATGTTAACCTCTAGATTTCAGTCATGCATGTTAGCTCCATTTTGATTGTTGGTGCACTAGCACCTCAAGAGACTGTGATCCGTGTTTGATGAAATATAGATAAAATGACCTTATTGCTGACACTTGTGAAAACATAATGTAGCCATGCAGACTGATTTTCTTCAGTGGTGAAATTATAAGCACGTCAAGCATTGGTGGTTCAGTGGTAGAATTCTCGCCTGCCATGCGGGAGACCCGGGTCCGATTCCCGGCCAATGCAGCTTTCCTTTACTACTATTTGGAATTAGCCCTTGCACAAAACGGGCATGTTTGTGTGAAAGCAAACAACTCATTTCTGGTGATATTAACCTCTAGATTTCAGTCATGCATGTTAGCTCCATTTTGGTTATTGATGCACTAGGCCGCCCAAGAGACTGTGATCCGTGTTTGATGGAAGATGGATAAAATTACCTTTTTGCTGACACTTGTGAAAACATAATGTGGCCATGCAGACTGATTTTTTTCAGTGGTGCAATTTGAACCAAGTCAAGCATTGGTGGGTCAGTGGTAGAATTCTTGCCTCCCACGCGGGAGACCCGGGTTCAATTCCCGGCCAATGCAGCTTTTCTTTACTTCTATTTGGAATTAGCCCCTGCACAAAAGGGGAATGTTTGTGTGATGGCAAAAAGCTCATTTCTGGTAATGTTAACCTCTAGATTTCAGTCATGCATGTTAGCTCCATTTTGGTTATTGATGCACTAGGCCGCCCAAGAGACTGTGATCCGTGTTTGATGGAAGATGGATAAAATTACCTTTTTACTGACGCTTGTGAAAACATAATGTGGCCATGCAGACTGATTTTTTTCAGTGGTGCAATTTGAACCGTGTCAAGCATTGTTCGTTCAGTGGTAGATTTCTCACCTGCCACGTGTGAGCCCGAGGACAAATTCCCGGCCAATGCAGCTTTGCTTTACTACAATTCAGAATTAGCCCCTACACAAAAGGAGCATGTTTGTGTGATGGCAAAAAGCTCATTTCTGGTAATGTTAACCTCTAGATATCAGTCATGCATGTTAGCTCCATTTTGATTGTTGGTGCACTAGCACCTCAAGAGACTGTGATCCGTGTTTGATGAAATATGGATAAAATGACCTTATTGCTGACACTTGTGAAAACATAATGTAGCCATGCAGACTGATTTTTTTCAGTGGTGCAATTTGATAGATAGATAGAAGATAGATAGTTTGTGTTAGATTTCAGTCATGCATGTTAGCTCCATTTTGGTCATTGATGCACTAGGCCGCCCAAGACTCTGTGATCCGTGTTTGATGAAATATGGATAAAATGACCTTGTTGCTGACACTTGTGAAAACATAATGTAGCCATGCAGACTGATTTTCTTCAGTGGTGAAATTCTAAGCACGCCAAGCATTGGTGGTTCAGTGGTAGAATTCTCGCCTGCCATGCAGGAGACCCGGGTCCGATTCCCGGCCAATGCAGCTTTCCTTTACTACTATTTGGTATTAGCCCCTGCACAAAATGGGCATGTTTGTGTGAAGGCAAAAAGGTAATTTCTGGTGATGTTAACCTCTAGATTTCAGTCATGCATGTTAGCTCCATTTTGGTTATTGATGCACTAGGCCGCCCAAGAGACTGTGATCTGTGTTTGATGGAAGATGCATAAAATTACCTTTTTACTGACGCTTGTGAAAACACAGGGCTGCCAACTCTCACGCATTGGCCATGAGACACACGCATTTGACTGGTCTCACACGCCACACCCCCGATTTCTCACGCTGAAGTGTCAACCCGGTCGGTCAGATTTCTGAAAGATGAGTTTATCTATAGATTTAGCTGTTGAGCCACTTGTGATCGACTAGTTGTGCTTTCAGAGACTGTGAGGGGGTTCAAGAGCGCTCCCTGTCTGTGGAAGTTTCGAATTGTCGCAAACTGAAAACATTATTTTCACGAGCCATCCCAGGTGCACTTCCCCGGCTTCAGGTATGTGCTCTGAGTATTACAGACCCGTCCGTCGCTTCGTGTCCATTCTCTGTAACAATAGAGCTGAGCAGCACGGCTGGTAGCGTTGCAACTTCAGTTCATTTTAGTGGACTTGCTCTGCTGTGGACAGTGACGCGTTGCATCTGTGTAGACCTCCGATGAAGAGCAGCGTACAGCCACCTCTAAACTCTGTCAGAGACCAGAGACCAGACGGTCTGAGTGAGATACTACCATATCAACGGCGCATTAACATCCACAGCAGCCTATATTACAACTCTCCAAATCTCGGACAACAGAGATGGGAGGAGTTATATTTAGAATGTGCACAAAGTTGTAAACATGAGCAGAAATCTGATGAAACACATCTGAGCTATACAATACAATACTGCAATGTTGGGCCACTATTGTACTCCTTTAACCTTGGTGCATCTCTAAATGTAACTGTAAATAATTCATTCAATGTTTTATAAAATGAACAAATTGTCTTTATTTTCCCAAAAAAGTAAATACAGTAAGTGGGGGGGGGGGCACAGAGGATGAGGGCCAAATATTACTGAACCTTGGCACAAAGGTTAAAGTGTTAGAATTTATGTAAATCAGTGGTTCTCATTCTTTAGAATTTCAGTGGTCTTAGTTGATCCCTCAACATTAATTTAACTTTGGGTCCCTGGTCCCTACACCAGGGACTCCTGGACCTGTTCACCACAGACCCAAATCTTCTCAGCTGTTGCTGACATATGCTACTGTCTCTTCATGTGGCTCATTATGTTTGGCACATTATCTGGGTCAGTTCTTATATCATAAGAAGGTAATAATGTAAATAATGTAAATTCTGAATGCCCTAATACCTGTTGATACTACGACAATGAAAAGGCTCTTAACCCTACAGTTTTGCACATATCATGTAAGACATGATTTCTCCATTTTTTTGCACAAAACTCTCCAGAAAGTGCCATTTACTGGTTTATTTTTCAAAAAATTTTCCTGGGGGTGCGTACCCCCAGACCCCCCTAGGGAGAGCCCCCCATCTCCCCCACATATAACAAATCCCAATTTAAACCCTGAAGGATAATGATGCTGAAAGAGCCAAAGAAATTGTTTTGTACGCGGCAAAATATGGGTCGGCCCCACCAAATCTCACTCCAAGGTTTTTGGAAAAGTTGGCAGCTCTGAATGTAGATGTAAAAGTTATGGAATTGTGATATAAGGCATATTTCCTGTTGCCACTGGGGGGCGCTATCAAAAAAGTCCATATTGGCGTGCAGATGTCCTTGACTGTAACCTTCCGTTGTCAACAGGAAGTAGGAAATTCAACAGCCGAAGTTTGTTTATTTATTTATTTAATTTTTTTTTCAGCAACCGAAGGTGCATCAAAGTAGCAGCCGTTAAGTGAGTAAATAAGTGTGAATCTGTAACTCAGGTGTCCAGATGTAAATGTGGTATATGCCAAATTTCAACTTGCATATACTGTATACTTGCAACCATGTTACTAACTGAAAGCTTTTAAAAATTGCTAGCTTGCAATGCTAACGCTAATAGCTAATCGCTAACGCTAATTGCTAACGCTAATTGCTAACGTTAACGTTGATTTGCACAACAGTTCCAAATTGCTCTGCCTTGAATGGACTGTATACATCTGTTAGGGTCACCAGATGATTAAAGTATGAATCAGAGGTGCTGTTTAGGCTCGGTGGCGAGTCGATCGGTCTCAGTCTAACAGTTACAAGGTACGTTTGTGTTCAGGGTTACTCGTGTAGCCATGGTAACGTAAAATAATAATAATAAAAATAAAATTGAATTTGTATAGCGCTTTTCCCAAGCTCAAAGTCGCTTTACAAAAAAATTAAAATAAATAAATAAATAAAAGCTAAGGATAGGCAGAACAGAAGAGATGGGTCTTCAGACGGGACTGAAAAATGGTGAGGGACTCAGAGATGCGGATCTCATGGGGGAGGGAGTTCCAGAGCCTGGGAGCTGCCCTGGAAAAGGCTCTGTCCCCAAAACTGCAGAACTTTGACTTGGGGACGTAGAGGAGACCGGCTGAGGTGGATCTGAGGGACCGTGAAGGTTGGTAGGGGGAGAGGAGGACAGTGAGGTATGACGGGGCAAGGTGATGTATGGCTTTGTAGGTAAGGACCAGGATTTTGTATGTGATCCGGTGAGAAATGGGAAGCCAGTGTAGCTGTTTTAGGACCGGAGTGATGTGGTGCCAGGATGTGGAGCGGGTGATGAGTCGTGCGGCTGAGTTCTGAACCAGTTGGAGCCTTTTAAGGACAGAATATTTGTTTTTCACAAGTACAAAAGGCTCGGCCAAACAGCAAAGCCCATCAAAAATAGTTTCAACTCATTGATGTTCCTCTTCAAGGAAGTCTTTAGTAAAAAGTGAAAGACTTGTGCATTATGAAGAGAAACCAGAGTGAGTACCGCCTTCTGCTCGAGAGCAGCTGAAAACCCTAGTCGACCCAGTCCAAACCATCGCGGTAAGCCTCACTGGGTGTCCAAACTAGAATGATAAGAGGCAACTTGGTAGACTCTTTACTGATTTGTACTCACAATACCCTTTTTTTTAAACACCAGCCAATCACAAGTGTTACATGTGAATAATCAATGTGTGAGTAATCAGGAAGCTCACACAAAGATAGTTGCAAGGTTAACCAAATGTTTAACTTTACAACCCGTAAGCTGTTGGTTCTTCCCTCAAAATGTGAATCACAGATTTTTCCAGCCCCTGAGCATGAGCAGCAGAGCAGAGTGGTGCAGTGGAAGTGTGCTGGGCTTATAACCCAGAGGTCGATGGAGCAAAACCGTTCTCTGCTAATTGTTATGATTATAGCATTAAGTCTATGTCTAGATTGTCAATGTTTAACAAAGCATCTGCTGCTGCAACTGTCTGAAGTGAAATGTCTATACCTGCTGAATGGTAGACCCTTACTGGCATTATTGAAGAAATACCTTTTGCAGCTCTTTTAAAGACTCTACCATAATGCCTGCTGGAGATGCCAGGTCCTCATACATGTAAAGCATGCGCTCTACCACTGAGCTACATCCCCTGAAGATTTTCAGATTTTTTTGACTGTTTTCTGAGATAGACTTAGACTTATCTTTATTAATACTTTTGGGATGACTCCCACAATTGAAATATCACTGAATAAAGGAAGAAACCTGGGTAAAACATGTAATGTTAACGTTGTATATGGCTTCAAAACCTGTAAATGCAACTGTGGTGGCTGGAAATCAAACCTGGGCAAAATGATTGCACTGCTATGGTATAAATCATAGTCGAAAAGTAACACACCTGTTGCCTTTCTGCTGGACAATATACATTCACTGCAAATCTTATTACACAGACCGGAAGTATATACTTATGGACAGGTTGCTTCCAGTACCTATAAGGAAACATTTATCATATTGCTCATGAAGGTACATGGAGAACTGTACTGCGTTATGGGTTTACTACCACTCTTGAAGAATACCTCTCGTTGTCGGCAGGATTCGAACCTGCGCAGGGAGACCCCAATGGATTTCGAGTCCATCGCCTTAACCACTCGGCCACAACAACCTGTGATTCCTCATGGAGGCAGCTTGATCAATTGATATGCTCCAGTATTTGAACCATAAAAGAGATCTAATGTTTTATCAAAACCAAGTTGGGCAAGTAACCTTTCTGCTGACTTCTTGACAAATAAAGCAAGTAACACCACTCAAAGTATGCTACTGCGATGGCTGGGAATCAACCCCAGGTCAACGGCTTGGAAGGAAGCTATGCTCACAACTGTACCACTATCGCTGGACAATACAATGGTCACTGCAAATCTTGCAACACATCTGGGCATTGAGACTGATTTTTGCATTAGGTACCATAAATGCAAGGATGCACAACACTGCGTTATACAAATTTGGTCAAATCCTTCTCAATTGCTGAGTTAAGCAGGACATGGATAAAGTGCACAAAGTGGTTCAACACTTATTGAGTTAATCTTCCACTTAATTGCCTTTGTAATATTTTTTGCATCATTTCATATCCTCTGTCAGAGGAACATATTCTGCAGCTCTTTTACAGACTGGACCATAATACCTGATGGAGATGTCAGGGATTGAACCCAGGTCCACATACATGGAAAGCATGCACTCTACCACTGAGCTACATCCCCTGATTATTGCCTGATTTTTTTGGACATTTTTCTGAGATCACTGAATAAGTGAAGAAACCTCTGTGAAATATGTAATGTTAATGTTGTATACGGCTTCAAAACCTGGCGGTGGCTGGAAATCAAACCTGGGAAAAATGCTTGCACTGCTATGGTATAAAATCATAGTGGAAAAGTAACACATCTGTTGCTATTCTGCTGGACAATACAATACTCACTGCAGATCAAAGATGCATTGGTGGAGACGGGTGGCTTCCAGTACCTATGAGATAATACAATATTCTTCATGAAGGCACATCTGCGAGTTGGTATAATGTGAAGGGTCATTGCTTTGCTACCCCCGTTATGGGATGCCTTTTGTTGTCGGCAGGAATTGGACTTTCGCCAGGATAACCCAAAGGATTTCTAGTCCATTGCCTTAAACACTCGACCACAATAACCCAAAAAGTGATGCTAAACCTGTTTGCACAAATGTTCATAATCTATTTACAGTAACCATTTACAACCACTTGCACAATCACATGAATGGAAGTTGTGATTCTGTTGTTATTTCTGAGATTAACAATCTGAGACAGGTGGTTTATAATCAATAGGGAAAAAGGGGAACGCATACTCTCAATAAGTAGACTTCCAGAATATTTGCATAACAAAGGCACAAACATGGACGTTGCGATAAGATGATGTCGTCAATCGTTGTTTCTGAGATCAACAATAACTTCCGAAGTTATTGCTTACCTGGTAATATTAGAGAAGAGCTCTCAATGCCACTGTAAGCGGAGATTTTAGAAAATTAAGTTACTTTACACTTTGAACTCCTCTGAATCACCATCTGCAAATTTTCAAGCCTCATTGGCTCGCCGACCACCACTTACAGTAGGTAAATCACTGGCTAGCTATGCATGAGTACATCATACCTTTTACAAGGTTCAGGTGGTTAATAGTTTCATTAAGAGGTGATGGTGAAGAGGTGAGGTGAAGAGATTTAGAGGTGCTGATCCTCATCCCATCTTCACACTCGGCGGCGAACCGATCCAGTGAGTGCTGAAGGTCACAGACCGATGATGCCATCAGGACCACATCATCTGCAAAAAGCAGCGATGAGATTCCGAGCCCACCGAACTGCAACCCTTCCCCGCCCCGACTACTCCTTGATATCCTGTCCATAAATATTACCAACAGGATTGGTGACAAAGCGCAGCCATGGCGGAGGCCAACCCTCACCTGGAAAGAGTCCGACTTACTGCCGAGAACCCGGACACAGCTCTCGCTTTGGTCATACAGAGATTGGATGGCCTTGAGAAGGGACCCCCTCACCCTATACTCTGGCGGGTGTTAATTTAGAACCCTGCTTGCAACTATCTTTTATGTGAGCTTCCTGATTACCTCGAAGAATCTTGAAGGAGTCTACTGAAGCAATAATGAGCCAATACCTTGTTAAAGTTTTTTATCAACACCCATCATTCTTTGCAATTTTTCTCTGACATTGTTTATTTTAGAATATTGTAACCAACATTAAAACTGGAGCGTATTACAATAAATATACCACAGTACAAGTACATAAATACAGTAAAATAGAGACTGTAAAACATGTATATTTAAAGTGCTTGTTGTGCTGTCTGATAGTCTTAGGTATAAGAGAGAGAGCATACTGCTTAGTTTGTGTCCCAGGAATTTTTAGTCTACCACTACGTTCTATAACCCAACCAGTCAGATTACCACAGGAGGTAATATCTTAGCAGCTCTTTTACAGACTCTACCATAATACCTGCTGGAGATGCCAGGTCCTCATACATCTAAAGTATGCGCTCTACCACTGAGCTATATCCACTTAAGATTTTCAGATTTTTTTTTAACTTTTTTCTGAGATAGATTTAAACTTATCTTTATTAATCCTTTTGGGATGACTCCCGCAAGGAAATAGAAATATCACTGAATAAAAGAAGAAATCTGGGTAAAACATGTAATGTTAATGTTGTATATGGCTTCAAAACCAAATGCAACTGCAGTGGCTGAAAATCAAACCTGGGCAAAATGATTGCAGTGCTATAGTATAAATCATAGTCAAAAAGTAACACACCTGTTGCCTTTCTGCTGGACAACACAACGTTCACTGCAAATCTTGTAACACAGACTGAAAATAAATGCTAAGAAATACATTGGTGGAGACGGGCGGCTTCCAGTCTCCTCCTTCTTCCAGTTATCTCCTATGAGATAACACAGTACTGTTGATGAAGGTACATCTGACAACCACCTGAAAGTCACTGTATTTTCAGCATCAGTTGTTTTTTTTTATTTTAAAACACCTGCCCCGGGTGAGGGTTGAACTCACGACCTTCAGATTATGAGACTGACGCGCTGCCTACTGCGCCAACGAGGCGATGAATCCTGCTGCTATGGTTAGGAGAATTTCAGAAAAACTAACAATTAGGTCAATAATCTTAATAAAAACACTGTTTCTGGAAACCTATTTACTCACGCAAAGGCTAAGATCGACCCTAGATGCTTTTTCATGACCCCATGAAAAGGCCAGGACAAAAGACCGTGTGCAAAGGTTGAAGGAAACGCAAGAATATGACTACAACAAAATAAATAATAATTCAATGATGGTGGTAGTCAGTTTAGTCAGTGGTGAATGTGTATGCATGGATGAGTGTGAGGTATGGTGTCAGTGATTTATGCTGAACAGTGTAAAACTAACAAAGATGAGCGGGAGAGGTGCTGGACTGAGAGCACCTCTAGGGCAATCACAGATGCACAACCAACAATAAAACACTACTGAGTGAATGCATTCAAAAAATGGAAAACATTGTTCAGAAAGCTTAATGAAGCTTCATTTGACCATACCTGTTAACCACCTGAACTTGGTAAAAGGTATGAGGTACTCATGCATAGCTAGCCAGTGATTTACTTATGGTTATATAAAATAGTGCAATGTAATTTTGAACCGCTCCTAGAAAGAAATCCATGGGTAGCCAGTGAATTACCTATTGTAGATGGTGGTCGGCATGCCAACGAGGCTTGAAAATGTGCACATGTTGATTCAGAGGAGATTTGAGAGTTGAAAGTGTAAAGTATTTACATTTTCTAAATTGTCCGCCTACAGTATCAACGAGAGCTCTTCTCTAATATTACCAGATACACAATAGCTATTGAACTTCGGAAGTTAATGTTGATCTCAGAAACAACGATAGACGACACCATCTTATCACAACGTCCATGTTTGTGTCTTTGTTATGCAAATACTCTTGAAGGCTATTTATTGAGAGTATGAGTTCCCCTTTTTCCCTATTGATCATAGAACACCTGCCAGAGATTGTTGATCAGAAATAACCATAGAAACACAACTTCCATGCTTGTGCCAGTGTTCAACCACCTGTCACTGTATTTTCAGCATCAGTTGTGTGTTTTTTGGTTTTTAAAACACCTGCCCCTTTTGAGGATAGAACTCACAACCTCCAGATTATGAGACTGACACGCTGCCTTTTGTGCCAACGAGGATATGAAAAGTGCTCCAATGGTTGGGAAAATTGGTCGTCAATCTTAATGAAATGTATGTGGAAACCCTAGATGTCGTGACCCCATTAAAAAAGGCCAGGACAAAAGACCGTGTGCAAAATGTTGTGCAATGTTTGACCACCTGCAAGTCACTGTATTTTCAGCATCAGTTGTTTTTTGTTTGTTTGCAAATCTCTTGGAAGACCTTTTCCCCCCACTGATTTAAAAATTTAAAAATTTCGGAAAAACTAACAATTTGGTCTTCAATCTCAATAAAAGCAATGTTGGGGAACAATAGTCTGTAAGGGGGGAAGAGGAAAAAGCAGACGTGAGAGGGAAGAAGGAAAAGGAAGAGGAAAAAGGAGGAAAAAAGATGAAATATGAGAAAGATGCTAAATTACCCACAAAGTGTAAGAGTTTTCTGGTTTCTATTAAGTCAGATTTTAATTTAATTGCTGAAATTGGAACGTTTCTGAGAAATAAGGGAAGCTTAACGTAGATCCAAAGGTCACAGGTTCGATCCCCACCTAGCACCAGATCTTAGGTTCAATCCCCACTGAGACCCAAATTACACTGTCCACAACTTTATTGTTCTACCAAACAAAGTTTAGGAGGAATAAGATATTAGGAAGCTTGTGAAACAATTTAAACACATAATTCATAATGTTTAGAATGAACAAAATATCTGTTTTTAGTATTGCATACATTTATTAATCCTACTATAGTTGTTCAATATTAACAGTTAGTCTTTATAATAAGTATTGTTTACTAATAAATCATTTTCTTTTTCTTTAAACAATGTATGACAGGTTAAACCAAGCATTTTTAGTTCTCTTTTCTCTAAAAGCAAGTATGTCTTACAGTAATCATTGCAGGGAAGTCGGGTGTATAAAGGCAAGTCATATGCTCAGCAGTGTGTACACTAGAATTTGGAATAATATTGAAATGAAGCCAATTAATATAAACATGCCAACTTTATTACATTATTGATCTCAACAAAACAATATGACTTTAGGTAATGAATAATATTGTTTAGCACAAGAAATGACTGACTATACAAAGGTTTTTACGCCAGGTAGAAAAATAAGAGAATCAACAAACTAATAATAGTATTATAGTAACGCTACGGTAGCTTTAGTTAACGTTACAGCCAAAAATATTAACAGAGAATAAACGGTCAATGGTTCAGATGGAACCTACGTCCAGCTAATCACCACAACCAAAGTGTTACGTGCTTTGTATTCTGTGTTTTGTGTCATGTTAACATGCTTGTGGTTTTTCTTTTTTACAAATAAGACCTGTTACTAAATTTAATTTATTTTGCCGTGTCCCATTTAAAAACTACAAGGGACTTCCGCTTCCGGCATGCCTGAGTAGAGAGCTCGCAGACGACACTCTGACCGAAATAACTCTTGATTTGCCTGTTATTAGAATTTAATTCCACCTACGTATCCAGAAGACGCTACCACAATGACCTCGTCACAAAAGACTACAAGAAGAGAACAGAAGACGGGGAAAAGTGATGATGCGAAGACGACTCAGAAACAGCTAACACTTGATGCTAGCTTAACTCAGAACAAAACAGAGGCCGACTTGTTAATGCTAACAGAGCTCCGCAAATTTCGAGAAGAATCTGGAACGGCGCAACGAGACATTTTAGAATCCCAATCCCGAATGGAGACATCGATTGCAGATATAAAAAAGAAAATCGAGGCACTGGAGGAGAGACTGAACACAGCGGAAGAGAGAGTGAGTAACACGGAGGATCGTGGCTTACAGCAGGAAAGGGTGCTAGCTTACTTGCTCAAAAAAGACGCCAAAATTGACGCAAAACTGGATGACATAGAGAATAGGATGCGCAGGAACAATATAAGAGTGTATGGGATAAAGGAAGGCTCAGAAGGAAAAGAGATGATCCCGTTTATTAAAGATTTTTTGAAATCTGCCCTGAGGCTTCCTGAAGGTACGGATATTTGCATTGAGAGAGCCCATAGAGCCACAGTTCCGAAACCGGGGCCGACATCTCCACCGAGATCCATAATAGTTCGCTTTTTGGACTTCAATGTCAAGCAACTGGTACTACAGTGTGCGTGGAAACAACGAGATACAGAGTTTCGGGGATACAAAGTGTTCTTTGACCAAGATTACTCCACCGAAGTGCAGAGAAAAAGAAAACAAGTGCGTGAAGTCATTAAAAAGCTGAAGGAACGCAATATAAAGGCACAGTCACCATACCCGGCTCAACTTAGACTGTTTTTGGAAAAGGGTGTCAAGACCTTCTCCTCTCTGTTCGAGGCCCAATCCACTCTGAAGGAACTTGGGATCCCAGTGGAGGTGGATGAGCGGGAGGTCATGGAGAGAGAGTTGCTACACAACAGCTGGCAGACCCAGGGGAGACGTGGAAGGGCTGACCCAGGTCTGGATATCATGGACATCAGAGCCATACTAAACTCGGTGGACCAGCACAAGCAGGGTTGAGACGGTAATGTTTTACCTGATTCTACCCTGGTATAGCCGACATTTTATTCAAAGGTGGATCTTGTTAAAAATATAAATAAGGACATACAGGTAAAATATTATATTAATACTTATAGACTATCGGTTGGCGTATTTGCAGTGAGTGTTTCACTTTTTTTTTTTTTTTTTCCTTTTATCGGGCATTTGGTGCAGTAGAATAGAGACTATGGAGTCTACTGCTTACATACATGGTGTAATCCGCCCAGGGGGACCTTTATCCCTGTCCAATTTACATCAGGAATGTGCTGCCTATGTTTTCCAAAAGGGCAGCACATGGAATACTTGGAAGTTCTGTGAAGATGAAGATCTGACTACTTGTTCATTATATTCATTGTTTTTCGGCGAACTGACTCTGATTGTTAAAGACATCTACATAGAGATCAACATACTACTGGAGGGATGTAACTTTCTTTTTGTTTTCACATAAATATGACGACTTTGAAAATTGTTACTTACAATATTAATGGAATAAATCACGTTATAAAAAGGAACAAAATTCTAACACAATTGAAAAGGTTGAAGTGTGCAATTGGGCTCCTACAAGAAACTCATTTAAATGAGATAGAACATGCTAAACTAAAGAGAGACTGGGTGGGACAGATATTTAGTGCATCTTATGGAAACTATAAAAAAAGAGGAGTAGCAATACTGTTCCATAATTCTTTATGCTTTGTAGCAGAAAACGTACTTAAAGATAAAGGGGGCCGCTGGATAATGGTGGTCGGTTCAGTTGGAGGAACCACTCTTACAATTATGAATATTTACGCCCCGAATGAGGATAATCCAGGTTTTTTTAAAGAGCTAGCCCAAATTTTGGCGGGTCACTCGAGAGGAGAGATTATTTTAGGGGGAGACTTCAACTGCGTCTTGAATCGTTACATGGACAGATCTCCAACAGAACAAAAATATCAACTATCAAAAACAAAAGCGTTGAAGAGTTTGTTAGAGGAGCTGGGGCTGGTTGATATTTGGCGTGCAAAACACCCAAAGATCAGGGACTATACTCACTTCTCAAAGGTTCATAGAAGCCATTCGAGAATAGATTTCTTTTGTGTTCCCAAACAAGCAACCCACAGAGTGGTAGATTGTCACATTGAACCTCAAACTATTTCAGATCATGGACCTATGATAATGTCTTTAAATATCGACCTGGAGAAATCTTTTAAATTATGGAGATTGAACGTATCTCTTTTAAATAACCCAGAGACAATCCGATATATAAAAGACGAATTAAATTTCTTTTTAGATATTAATGATACGGACGAGATCTCACCATCTATTCTATGGGACACAGCCAAAGCATACTTGAGGGGTAAAATCATTTCAGTTTCTTCAAAAGCTAAAAAAGAACGTGAGAAAAAACAAGAAAACTTACAAGAACAGATTAAGGAACTCGAGACTAAACATAAAAGAACAAATGAAGACCAGGTATTACAGGAACTTAGGAAATGTAGACGGGATTTGAATGAGTTACTAACTTATAAAGCAGAGGGCGCTTTACGTTTCGCAAACCAAAAATACTATGAACAGGGGAATAAAGCAAGTAGACTATTAGCATTTCAACTAAGAAAATCACAAGCAAATCGAACCGTTCAAAAAATTACGTGCCCAGTATCTAAAAAACTAATATCGCATCCCAAAGAAATTGCAAACGCATTTTCAAAATACTACAGACAACTGTATGATTCGGAGACTAATCCCGACAAACTAAATAAAATTAGGCAATTTTTGCAACGAATTAACCTTAATAAACTTGACGAGGGGGAGGCTAAATCATTAGTGGGGACAATTACAAAAGAAGAGATAAAATTTGTTATAGGAAAGCTTAAAAATAATAAATCACCAGGGGCAGACGGATTCCCAGGAGAATTCTATAAATGCTTCCAGGCTGAACTTATCCCACTCTTATGAAGAGTGTTTAATCATGCGTTAGGCTCCAAAGATCCACCTAAAACATGGGCAGAAGCAGTTATCTCGGTTATATACAAAGAAGGTAAAGACCCTACACAATGCGCCTCTTATAGGCCAATAAGTCTGCTGTGTAATGACGTTAAGATTTTAAGTGCTATTTTGGCCAAAAGACTACAAAAGATTATTAATAAACTTGTCAATCCTGATCAGACAGGCTTTATACCCAATAGGCTCGGAACAAATAATATCAGACGTACCCTAAATATAATTTCAATCGGTCAACAAAGCCCTTGCACATCCATGCTTCTTGGCCTAGATGCCGAGAAGGCATTCGATCGAGTGGACTGGTTATTTCTGAAGCAGGTTCTATTGAAGATGGGCTTTAATGAAAACTTTATCAGTTGGTTTGAGGTGCTGTACTCCAGTCCAACCTCTAGAGTACGCGCTAATGGTTATATGTCAGAAAGTTTTCCCTTGAAAAGAGGAACTCGTCAAGGTTGTTGCCTTTCGCCAATCCTGTTTGCTATCAGTATAGAACCCTTGGCAGAATTAATAAGAACAGACACATCAATTCTAGGCATACCGGATAAAATCAGGACTCACAAACTGTCACTGTATGCTGATGATGTTATTCTGTATATAAGAGACCCAATATCTTCTATACCAAATATTCTAAAATGTTTGAAGGACTTTGGTGTGGTCTCAGGATATAAAGTAAATGAATCAAAGTCAGAGGCCATGATGCTGAGTGGCTCCTGGCCCTCAGAACTATCCAAATCAGTGAATTTCAACTGGTCACCTAATGGATTTCGATATTTGGGAATCAATATTACCACGGATGTTTCAGAGTTATATAAAGCAAATGTTGGAAAGCTATTGGACCAAATTCAAAAAGACTTAGACAGATGGGATATTTTACCGCTTTCCTTTTTTGGAAGGATTGAATCCATCAGAATGAATGTTCTCCCTAGATTATTGTATTTGTTTATGGCCCTTCCTATTTGGATTCCAATAACAAAATTAAATAAAATGCAGAAAATGATTGCTACATTTATTTGGCAGAAGAGAAAGGCCAGGATAAAATTTACTCAATTGACCACTGGTAAACCTTATGGAGGTCTTAATGTGCCAGACCTAAAATTATATTACTGGGCGGCACAACTACATGCAAGTGTTGGCTGGCTAACACAAAATAAAGAAACAACATGGCTGACATTGGAACAGAGCGCATGCCCTAAACTTTCTTTACAGGCCCTTGTATTCTGCTCAACCGAAATCTGGAATAAATACAAAATTACGAATATATGGATGAAAAGCACTCAAAGGACTTTGAATATGATTAGAAAAAATGTGAAAGCCCCCCAATCTATTTCCAGAGCTTTGAAAATTTCGGATATAATAGACTTTAAACCAGGGCAACAAGATCTAGGATTTCGAACCTGGCAAGACAAGAATTTAATTTTTATTGATGACTTGTTTGAAGGTGAGAACTTGAAATCCTTCAACCAGGTTAAAGAGAAATATGGGTTAGGCACACCTGATTTTTATAGATATTTACAATTGAGAAGCTACCTGATGTCCCACAACGAATGGTCCCTTCTCCAGTCGAGACCTACTGATTTAGAATTATTTTTTATAAAGATCACCAAAGAAAAAGAATCTAGGAACACTGTGTCAAATCTATACAAATGCTTACAGTCATGTCTGTCGAGGGGACCTCCCGGGATAAAAGAAAGATGGGAACTAGAAATGAATGAGGTGATTGAAGATGACGAATGGGAGCAAGTGTGTGTAACCGGACATAAACTGACTAACAGTCCAACATGGAAAGAATTTTATTGGAAAATAATCGTTAGATATTTTAAAACCCCGTATATTATTTCCAAATTCGATCAAACTAAATCAAATTTGTGCTGGAGACAATGCGGACTAGTTGGAGATCATACCCATGTCTTTTGGGATTGCCCAAAGATTAAGAAATACTGGGAGGGAATTAGAGAGGAAATTTCAAATATCTTACACACTCATATTGAATGGAACCCCCGGATCTTTGTTCTGGGAATTTCCCCAAATAATTTAAGTAAAGAAGAACAATACCTATTTGGTATCCTTGTTCTCGTAGCCAAAAAAATGATAACCGTATGCTGGTATAAACCTCTACCCCCTACTGTAAATCAATGGAAAGAGAGGCTAGTGAACGTTTATACGATGGAGAAAATAACAGCAAAATTGAACTTGTCCACTGTTCTATTTGAGAAAAGATGGAATCCTTTGAAGACATATTTCCAATTAATATTGTAGTGAATAAGACAAATGTAAACACACAGAAACATACTTTATGGGTAGACTTAACGTATACCTTTGTTATGATAAAAATAAGGGTCACTCGAGAAAGATTTTCTCTTTATTTCATCCCCCATGTAAAAAATCCTGGATTTCCAGCTCGCCGACTTGTTTGATTGTTGTTGTTCAACTGTTCATGTGGTTGTATTGGAAATTGTTGTTTTCTGATTTATTGTACAAATCATTGATTTTGAATATTGATCTGATAAAATAAAATCTTTGTTCAAAAAAAAAAAAACTACAATTAGAAATCCTGTCACATGCATTGTTAACACTGCCCTTTTTAGGTTTCAGCAGGAACACATTTGTTGCAGTACAACTGTACACGATGAAAAGGAAAGATAGGCAGGATTACACAAAGCGCTGGAAGAGGGCACAACGAGAGATGCTGCTACTGGACCGGGCTCTTCTTCAACAACAACAACCACCACCACCACCACCACCTCATCAACACCCACTGCAGCAAATGCCTGAGGAGTGTGAAGAGGAGCCAGAACTCGCTGTAAATTATGCCAGCAGCTCTGAGGAGGACAACAGCAATGTTGCTTTGGCAACTTGTCTGGAAATGTGGGAGACGCCCATGGACAAACTTATGGATGAGACCAGTGACTCCTGCAGCGAGGAACGCAAGCCACAAAGTTCACTCAGAAATGACTTACAACGCTGGGCCTTAGGACACCAGATTCAGCACTCTGCTCTTGATGATCTTCTTGTGGGACTGAAAGCCAATGGGCATCCAGAGTTACCTTCAACAGGTACAGTTACTTAGAATTTTGCATTTGCAATGAAGTACAATTTAATGATAAGGAGCACTAGAGTAACATAACATTTTTGTTGTTGTAAACAGAAGAACTCACAGAGTGGGAGGTGAGTCATCCCACAGAGGGAGGTGGCTCAGACATGAAGATGGAAATGAGAGGTAAGAAGATTCAGGTTGTTCACATGCGTGTGTGTGTATAATAACTGAGTACTAAACAAACACTTTTTTTCCTTAGGCATGAGGGCATCCATAAACAGAATGAGGGCATCCATGCACCTCATGGCACAGGTCGTTAATGTTCTGAAGGATCAGATGGATGAGCTCTTAAAGCGCTCCCTGTCACCTCCTGCTCCTCCTGTTGGAGACTTCTTGCTGTCGCCCTGCTCGACTGTTACCAAGCTGCAGAGAGGAGGAACAATATGATAATTAAGTGGCCATAGTCCTGCCCCGAGACGAATACTATATAATAAAATTATATTAATACATTCCAATATCTTAACTGAACTGACTTCTCTTACAAAATGAGATTGTACAAGCTCTACACTATATGTATAATTTGTTACTATATGTTTTACAGGAACTTTTCCTGTCAACCCTCGGTGGTTGTGCTGCGGCAAGTTGCAACGAATGCTGTGCTGAGACAGTACAGCCTGCGGGGAAGAAAAACAAAGAGAGCCTTCCAGGACCTGGCTGTATGCAGGGTTATAACAGGCAGATGTTATTTTATTGTTCACATCAGTATTATGCTTAGCTTGGCTGACAAGAGGTTTTAATTTGACTTATAACTTTGCTTCATTTTAACGTATACTCTAGCGGCCTGCCAGAAAAACTTCCCTGCGCTGACTGCTGCAGAAGAGGAGGATTTGATTGGGCAAGTTCTGAAGTATGCCCCACACAGACGGTAAATTGAAGTTCTTCTGTGTGATGTTCATAAAAAAATGCTTTTGTCAATGTGTTCATTCTTAGTATTGCATGTCTAACTTTTGTTTATTTCTTTATAGGCCAGCTGAGAAGTACTGACCGTGAAACCACGGAGCCCCTTTTTTTAAATATATTTTATATACATATATACTACAAAAAAAAAATATATATAGTGACTTATTTTGCACATACTTTACAAACATATCTTTATACATCTTGCACTACATTTGCACTACACCCTTATCTTTTTTGTATTTATTTTGTTTGAATATTAAAGTTTTGCCATCAAGTTTGCCTGTTCATTCATTCCTAGTAATGCTAGTGCTAATCTATGGGGTTGTTTTTCTGACAACTGAATCCCAGGATTTTATCTAAAGACTTGACAGTAACAGCTATTTTACCTTGTGTCACTAGTTGGAGAATGCTAAAATGTTTTATAATTCATTAAAGATTGTGTCTCTGGATAAAGATTGTTTTGGTAAGTCATTCTTATTACTCTAACTTTAGCATTGACTTGACTGTTGAATTCAGTAAGTGCTACTTGTTGGGGCAGTTGAACATGACAATGCTGCAGACTAAATGAAGATGGATGTCATTGTAATCACATTCAGATCACCTCAAATGGAGACACTGATGATTATTGTGTTCATAAGTGCTTCTCTTTGGGGTTGTCTTGGTAGTGAGTTCATCATCAGACATATCTCTGAATAAATGCAGAGACACACTATTTCACAAATCTTCCCAACACTAGTAAAATGTATTACTCTGGCACCAGAACTACCCAAACACAAGCACTGACTGGAGTTATGTATGCAGTAACTGCTACTTGTTGGGGTAGTTTTGCTGACCTGGAGGATGTCCTCCATAAAGAAATGTTTAAAAGGGATTTTCTCCATTACTGGTTGAACAATGCTGAAATGTTTTCTAAGTTACTGTAAATAGATTATGAACATTTGTGCTAACAGGTTTAGCACCACTTTTTGGGTTATTGTGGTTGAGTGTTTAAGGCGATGGACTAGAAATCCTTTGGGTTATCCTGGCAAAAGTCCAATTCCTGCCGACAACAAAAGGCATCCCATAACGGGGGTAGCAAAGCAACGACCCTTCACATTATACCAACTCACAGATGTGCCTTCATGAAGAATATTGTATTATCTCAGAGGTACTGGAAGCCACCCGTCTCCACCAATGCATCTCTGATCACGATTTGCAGTGAGCATTGTATTGTCCAGCAGAAAGGCAACAGATGTGTTACTTTTCCACTATGATTTATACCATTGCAGTGCAAGCATTTTTCCCAGGTTTGATTTCCAGCCACCGCCAGGTTTTGAAGCCGTATACAACATTAACATTACATCACAGAGGTTTCTTCACTTATTCAGTGATCTCAGAAAAATGTCCAAAAAATCAGACAATCAACAGGGGATGTAGCTCAGTGGGAGAGTGCATGCTTTCCATGTATGTGGACCTGGGTTCAATCCCTGACATCTCCATCAGGTATTATGGTCCAGTCTGTAAAAGAGCTGCAGAAGATCTTCCTCTGACAAAGGAAATTTAATGATGCAACAAATATTGCAAAGGCAATAAAGTGGAAGATTAACTTACTAAGTGTTTAACAACTCTGTGCACTTTACCCATGTCCTGCTTTACTCAGCAATTGAGAAGGATTTGAGCAAATTTGTATAACGCAGTGTTGTGCATCCTTGCATTTATGGTACCTAATGCAAAAATCAGTCTCAATGCCCAGATGTGTTGCAAGATTTGCCGTGGCCATTGTATTGTCCAGCGATAGTGGTATAGTTGTGAGCATAGCTTCCTTCCAAGCCGTTGACCTGGGGTTGATTCCCAGCCATCGCAGTAGCATTCTTTGAGTGGTGTTACTTGCTTTATTTGTAAAGAAGTCAGCAGAAAGGTTACTTGCCCAACTTTGTTTGATAAAACATTAGATCTCTTTTATGGTTCAAATACTGGAGCATATCAATCGATCAAGCTGCCTCCGTGAGGAATCACATGTTGTTGTGGCCGAGTGGTTAAGGCGATGGACTCGAAATCCATTGGGGTCTCCCTGCGCAGGTTCAAATCCTGCCGACAACGAGAGGTGTTCTTCAAGAGTGGTAGCAAACCCATGACACTTTATAGTTGCCCATGTACCTTCATGACCATTATGATAAACCTTTCTTCATAGGTACTGGAAGCAACCTGTCCATAAGTATTTACTTTCAGTCTGTGTAATAAGATTTGCAGTGAGTGTACAGTATATTGTCCAGCAGAAAGGCAACAGGTGTGTTACTTTTCGACTATGATTTATACCATAGCAGTGCAATCATTTTGCCCAGGTTTGATTTCCAGCCACCACAGTTGCATTTACAGGTTTTGAAGCCATATACAATGTTAACATTACAAGTTTTACCCAGGTTTCTTCCTTTATTCAGTGATATTTCAATTGTGGGAATCATCACAAAAGTATTAATAAAGATAATCTAAGTCTATCTCAGAAAACAGTCAAAAAATCTGAAAATCTTCAGGGGATGTAGCTCAGTGGTAGAGCGCATGCTTTACATGTATGAGGACCTGGCATCTCCAGCAGGTATTATGGTAGAGTCTTTAAAAGAGCTGCAAAAGGTATTTCTTCAATAATGCCAGTAAGGGTCTACCATTCAGCAGGTACAGACATTTCACTTCAGACAGTTGCAGCAGCAGATGCTTTGTTAAACATTGACAATCTAGACATAGACTTAATGCTATAATCATAACAATTAGCAGAGAACGGTTTTGCTCCATCAACCTCTGGGTTATAAGCCCAGCACGCTTCCACTGCACCACTCTGCACTGCTGTTCATGCTCAGGGGCTGGAAAATCTGTGATTCACATTTTGAGGGAAGAACCAACAGCTTACGGGTTGTAAAGTTAAACATTTGGTTAACCTTGCAACTATATTTGTGTGAGCTTCCTGATTGCTCACACATTGATTATTCACATGTAACACTTGTGATTGGCTGGTGTTTAAAAAAAAGGCCATTGTGAGTACAAATCAGTAAAGAGTCTACCAGAAAGCGGTACTCACTCTGGTTTCTCTTCATAATGTACAAGTCTTTCACTTTTTACTAAAGACTTCCTTGAAGGGGAACACCAATGAGTTGAAACTATTTTTGGTGGGCTTTGCTGTTTGGCCGAGCCTTTTGTACTTGTGAAAAACAAATATGCTGTCCTTAACTAGACTCAGATTTTAACAGCAGCTAAATAATAGAAGCAAGACCCTTGCCCATTTTAATGGGCAGTGGACAGCGACTGAGACAACAGGACTCCCCCTGACTGTGACTCGGACCGACCAAAAAATCTGATATGTGGGAAAACAAATTGGCCAGAAACTACGGTACTGGAGACTTAGAGGACTAACACTAGAAGGAAAGGATGTGATCAGGATGGCTGCAGTATTAATGGTACCGGGCCCCCCGGGTGAAGAAGATGGATGTCACGCTCACGGTTCTCAGCTCTCCTGACACTTTCTATTGACTTCATGTTTCTAGCCTCTTTTTTTTTCAAAGTCAAAGTCTGCTTTATTGTCAATTTCTTCACATGTCAAGACATACAAAGAGATCGAAATTACGTTTCCCTCTGTCCCACGGTGGAGACAAGACAAACATAACATTCAAGTAAACAATATAAAAAGTAAAAATAAGAAGGCGCATACAATGAGGAAAATAAGAGCAGCAAAATTTGAGTTGAACATGTGCAATTGTGCATACAGTAGACAGTCAGTATAATATATATAATGCAAAAGTCAGGCCAATAAATGGCTGAGGTAGTTCTGTTTGACCTGAGTATGCAAGTGGCATAGTGGTGCAAGTTATGTAGGAGCAGCAGAAGTGTGTTCAGAAGTGTTTCCAGGACAACAGGACAACAACAACAAGTTGCAAAGTGTGCAAGTGTACAAGTGGAGTAGTGCAAGTGGAGTAGTGCAAGTGGAGTAGTACAAGTGGAGTAGTACAAGTGGAGTAGTGCAAGTGGAGTAGTGCAAGTGGAGTAGTGCAAGTGGAGTAGTACAAGTGGAGTAGTGCAAGTGGAGTAGTACAAGTGGAGTAGTGCAAGTGGAGTAGTGCAAGTGGAGTAGTGCAAGGCAGCCATTGTGGGTCCAGAAGTCCTGAAGTGTGTTCAGAAGTGTTTCCAGGACAACAGGACAACAACAACAAGTTGCAAAGTGTGCAAGTGTACAAGTGGAGTAGTGCAAGTGGAGTAGTGCAAGTGGAGTAGTACAAGTGGAGTAGTACAAGTGGAGTAGTGCAAGTGGAGTAGTGCAAGTGGAGTAGTGCAAGTGGAGTAGTGCAAGTGGAGTAGTACAAGTGGAGTAGTGCAAGTGGAGTAGTACAAGTGGAGTAGTGCAAGTGGAGTAGTGCAAGTGGAGTAGTGCAAGGCAGCCATTGTGGGTCCAGAAGTCCAGGATGTTATATAGCTGAGGGTGGAGGTGTGCCTTCCTCGCTGGCGTCTCTAATCCACTCTTGACTCTAGTTATGTGCTTCTCGGCTGATAAAGTCGGGTTACTGGTCACGGGGAAATGAATATATAATCAGCAGCTTATCTGTTCTCTCTGCTCTGTGGATGAACATAAAGGCCACGACAAAGTCTCAGCTGCAGCAGAGAGAGCTGAGAGGCAGAGAGAGCTCGAGGGGAGTCAACTCAACATCCAGCAGAGAATCCAGGACAGAGAGAAAGATGTGAAGCTGCTTCAACAGCAGGCAGAGGCCATCAATCTCTCTGCTGATGAAGCAGTGGAGGACAGCGAGAAGATCTTCACTGAGCTGATCCGTCTCCTGGAGAAAAGAAGCTCTGATGTGAAGCAGCAGGTCAGATCCCAGCAGGAAAGGGAAGTGAGTCGAGTCCGAGAGCTTCAGGAAAAGCTGGAGCAGGAGATCACTGAGCTGAAGAGGAAAGACGCTGAGCTGAAGAAGCTCTCACACACAGAGGACCACAACCAGTTTCTACACAACTACCCCTCACTGGCACCACTCAGCCAATCAGCATCCAGCATCCAGATCCGTCCTCTGAGCGGCTTTGAGGACGTGACAGCGGCCGTGTCAGAGGTCAGAGACAAACTACAGGACGTCCTGAGAGAGAAGAGGACAACCGTCTCACTGACAGGGAGTGAAGTGGACGTTTTACTGCCACAACCAGAGCCCAAGACCAGAGCTGGATTCTTACAATATTCACGTGAAATCACACTGGATCCAAACACAGCACACACACAGCTGTTATTATCTGAGGGGAACAGGAAAGCAACAGTAATGAAACAACAACAGTCTTATTCTAGTCACCCAGACAGATTCACTGACTGGTGGTAGGTCCTGAGTAGAGACAGTCTGACTGGACGTTGTTACTGGGAGGTGGATATATGTATATATATATTCATATATTATATATAGCCATCTGTATATATATTCATATATTATATATATTCATTAGGGGTGGGGGAAAAAATCGATACAGTATAGTATCGCGATATTTCCCGTGGCAATACTGTATTGATACACAGACGCCTAGTATCGATCTTTTATTATTTAAATTGTACATGAGAATTTAACTTTTTGGTGGTAGAATAATCAAATCAATTGCTTATTCAGTCCACCAGATGGCGCTGTTCTGTTTCTGGTGAGGTCAGCGGGGTGACTGTCAGCGTGCAGGAGGATGTAGATCAAATAAACATGGCAGCATCAGAGAAAGAATCAGAAATGCACCGTCTGCCTTTAAATCAAGTGTTTGAAACAAGGAAGGGAAATACTCAGGGAACACCACCAACATGAGGGCTCATCTCACACGCCTCCATCCAGAGTTAGCGTTAAAGCTAATGCTAAACCAGCTCCGCCGAAAAACCAACCAACACTGGACACACTTAGCTCGACAAAGCTACCTCCAAATTAGAAGCTCAGTTTAAAAACAGCAGAACGTGTTGCAGTGACTTGTGATGCATGGAGGTCACGGGCAGTGGATTCCTATGTGACTGATACAGCTCATTATCTCACAGAAGACTGGCAACTGCTGTCTCACGGTCTCCAAACTAGAGCAGGACACGAAAGTCACACCGGGGAGAACATGGCTCACCTTCTGCAAAATGCTGCACGAGAATGGGGGATGCAGACTAAAACCTGGTGGTTGTCCCCGACAATGCTTCTAAGATGGCCGTTGCCGTTCAGTTAGCGGGACACCTCCACGTCGTGTTTAGTGCGCACCAAATGTTTTTGAACTTTTGTTAGTACCGAGGTTGGCAGCAAACAGAAGCACATTTTGTTTACTTAAAGAGTAGGCTACATGTTGCATTTTGTTTAATTTTAACATTTTATTTTAATGTAAGGCTACATGTTTTATTTTAAATGTAACAGTTATTGCCTTTCTAATTCCCTAGGGGCTGAAGGGCTGAAGTTGCATTGTAAAAATCTACCTGTAGTAGCACAGCAGTGCACAGCTGTTGGTATTACAGTCTAGTCCACCTTAATTAAAATCTACCTGTAGTAGCACAGCAGTGCATAGCTGCTGGTATTACAGTCTAGTCCACCTTAATTAAAATCTACCTGTAGTAGCACAGCAGTGCATAGCTGCTGGTATTACAGTCTAGTCCACCTTAATTAAAATCTACCTGTAGTAGCACAGCAGTGCATAGCTGCTGGTATTACAGTCTAGTCCACCTTAATTAAAATCTACTTGTAGTAGCACAGCAGTGCATAGCTGCTGGTATTACAGTCTAGTCCACCTTAATTAAATGCAAACAGTTCAGTTTGCCAGGTGTATACAACATTTATAACATATTAATGAAAGTGTTGGTTTGTTAGTCAGCTTAACAGTCACATTTTACAGCAATAAAATTCATGAGATGAACAGATGTTGACAACGTTTTCCTTTAGCAGGGCAAGCTGGTTAGCTCGTTAGCTCGCTAGTTTTATAAATTGATTGGACCTGCAAGTCACGCGCACTAGCAACAAACTCTGTATCCAAGAACAATTAAATTAGTGGAAATGACGTCAGATCAGACACAGACTTCTGATTAGATTAGTGTTACGATTCCAGCGTCGCGTCTCTGAACCGTAACGTTAGTGGGAACGAACGGACCCCTTGTTTCTTTAGGCTAACTATATTAGCTTTAGCCTGGCTGGTTGCAGCATTCTGCTTGTTTCTTTAGGCTAACTATATTAGCTTTAGCCTGGCTGGTTGCAGCATTCTGCTTGTTTCTTTAGGCTAACTATATTAGCTTTAGCCTGGCTGGTTGCAGCATTCTGCTTGTTTCTTTAGGCTAACTATATTAGCTTTAGCCTGGTTGGTAGCAGCATTCTGCTTGTTTCTTTAGGCTAAGTATATTAGCTTTAGCCTGGCTGGTAGCAGCATTCTGCTTGTTTCTTTAGGCTAACTATATTAGCTTTAGCCTGGCTGGTTGCAGCATTCTGCTTGTTTCTTTAGGCTAACTATACTAGCTTTAGCCTGGCTGGTAGCAGTTTCTGCTTGTTTCTTTAGGTTAGCTTTAGCCTGGCTGGTAGCAGCATTGTGCTTGTTTATTTAGGCTAACTATATTAGCTTTAGCCTGGCTGGTAGCAGCATTCTGCGGAGGGGAAATGGATGGGAGACGTTGTGATTATGTTGCATTAATCAGGTGATGTAGTTTGTATTTGCAGCGAACATAAAACACCGACTACTGTAGCTTCACTGACTACCCATCAAAACTATGACATCACTGTGTCAGCGGCAGCTGCTGCCTACGATACGTTACTACACACGAAGAGACTCACTTCCCATAACAACAACCCCCGTCGGACTAACGTCATACGCTGTCCACATGGCTACCTGTCTTAAAGGGGCCGTCAACATAGCTACCTGTCTTAAAGGGGCCGCCCACATGGCTACCTGTCTTAAAGGGGCCGCCCACATGGCTACCTGTCTTAAAGGGGCCGTCCACATGGCTACCTGTCTTAAAGGGGCCGTCCACATGGCC